>RJWH01000232.1:915583-960561 GCA_004363575.1 Solenodon paradoxus | reverse complement strand
GACAGAGAATACCCATGCTTAAGATGAGAGTAGGCTTGTTGGGAAAAATTGTCTGTGACAAAAGTCTTACTTAACTCCAAAGGAGCAGCCTCAGGGAGGGCTGTGCAGGTATGGCTCTGGGATCCCTATCATATTTCAAAGAGATTGACTTTACTTGCCTTTCCTTCATAGACACTGGACTCCTTAGCTTTAGCACACACGGCTTCTAGCTCTTCCGGAGAAAGGAGAGGACTGGTTTCAATTCAATGACTTCCATCCTCTGTCTGGAGACACCAGAAGCCTAGAAGAAGCTTCAAACAGTGCTTCACTTGAGTTTTCCTTGGTAAATCCAACAGTACAACCCAGCTAGTTCAATATTAGGATTAAAATTGCTGGTGGTAAAATGCTTTTCCTGATTACAATAGAGGTTGAAAACCCATTATAAATCTAATGGAATGTGTAAATTGGGCACATGAACATCTGGGGGAGGGGAAGATTTTAATAAAATGACTATTGAAAGAGTCTAGAGTGGTGACAATAAGTTTCTAGCCTGCATTGTTTGTGAATGAATGGGAGAAAGGAGAAAGAGAAAAGATTATTCTGCAGGTCTAAAACTGAATAACTAAGAGAATGAATTTCCATGACAGGAACAGTTGTCAAATTAATCAGTCCAATGACTGGAGGAAAAACTAGTACCTTTGGATTTAGACTAATTGACATTGAAGATACAGTAGAGTTAACTGGCAACTAGAATGCTTTTTGTTTGACAGCATGGGAAATATCCAGAAAAATATCTTCTTGGAGAAGACACAGGGAAAAGTATCTTGAAGGACAAACATGTATAGGCAACTCAGAGGAAAAAGACCTGGGTAACAGAAACTAAGAGGGAGAAAAAAGAGGGGCAGTTGGGAAGGTAGGGAGAAAATCAAAGGCGTTTGTTAATGTAGGAGGAAAGAATTGTAAGATGAAGATGGAGGTAAGAACTGTGAACCACTGCTGAGAAACAATGGAAAATAAAAGACAAGAAAAAATCTTTATTATAGAAATAACTTTGAGAAATCTGGATTAGGGTGCTGGCGGGCCAGTTCTGTGATCAGAGATAAAAGAAAGAGAGGAGAGTGATGAGGAAGGAGCCTGAATGTAGACTGCTTCCAACCCTTATCTTCCAAAGTCTCACTCTAAAATTTATTGTGGACCCCCAAAGAGCTTTTGATTTTGTGCCTCGTATACACTAGCTGAATGCCTATAAGAAATTAAAACCAAGTAAGAATTCTTTATTAACACATAGTAAAATAAAAAAACACTAATTTTATCATGTTAACAAAAATAACACAGTTTTATGAAAAATAACTATATTTTCCCAAACAAAAATAATTTTAGTAAGGAAACAGTCTTGGTTTACATTTTTGTACATCTGTTTAATGTCTGGCTTAATTGAAGACAGCCAGATTCTCATATCTGCTTCTGCATTCAATCTGTGGCAGTATGTTGTTTTGGTTGAAGGATATGTAGAAAATGTGGCATCAAACAGATGGGTACTTGCAAAAGAAACTTCTTGAAAAGTCTCAGGACCCTTAGAGGTCTTCAAATCACGCATTAAGAATTCTGATGTGGGGAACTTTTTTGAGAAATTTTACAATGAAATAGACTAATTGGGAGGTAACTCAAAGGAGCATATTGAACTTGAGGGAAGGATTTTGAGTTCATTTGTTTTTAAGAATAAGGAAAACCTAAGGGTGTCTAAAAACCTAAGTCCAAAGGGAGGAAAGGAAGTAAGAAATGGAGAAACCGAAGATGCATGAGAAATAAACGTTGAATCTAGCCCCCAAAGCTAGGTAAGGGAAACATGAGGGCATAGAGGGCAACAAAGATTCAGGCTAACTTTTCCTCATGATACAAAACCATGGACAAGGCTAAGGGCTTACACAGAAAACCCCAGGTAATGGAAACATGCCAATAGCTTGAGAAGAAAAGAGGGGAGGCACTACGAGTTTTCAGTCAAGAACAATATGCAACCATTCGTTGAGACTGAGTAATGAAGCTCACTACTGGAGGCCTGAGGAACCACAGATGGGGTGGCGGGCGGGTGTGGAATTAAACAATGATGAAATGCACAGCATATGTGGAGACATACACTAACTACAGTGCTCAGCCCATAATGGGTACCCATTAAAAATGATCTTCTCAAATAAATGAAATGACAATAAAGAGTTTCCGTTGAAGACACTGAGCAAGATATCATGGCTATCTGGCGCATCTGGATACACTTCTGCTTTTGGGGGGCACTTCGCAAACTCCCAAGGGACTGGTTCTCTCTCTGAAATAAAGTAAGCCCAAGTTCCATGGGAATATTCACAATGGAGTTGAGCTTTTGGGTTTGTTGTTAAAAAAATGAATCATTATCTTTCCCTTCTGAACAGCATTCACACAAGCACTGCCCTCATCTGGCCCTTATTTCGGGGTACCTCTTTCCAACTCTCAGTCATGAATTTAATAACATGTCTCATAGGTGTTACATAAAATCAACCACAAAGAGGAAGACTGAGGTAAATTGAGAGAGTTTTTTCCTCTGGGATTTTAGGTTAAGTACATACAGCATCACTTTTAATCGAAGGGGCTAAAAGTGCCTATCATTCCATCTCTTCTTTAGAGAGCTGTACCCGAAATCATTTGCTCTCTTTTTCATTTATGAAGAACCAAAACCCTTTCTCCTGAAATGTTTTCACTATATTTAAATCCTTGACGTTATCATCTTTCTCTTCAATACTAGACTTTGCTTAAGGCCATTAACTCATAATACTAAAATAATTTTTAATTTAATCTTTCTCTTTCATGAAAATAAATACTAATTTATTTTCTCTTGTCTTTGTTTGCTTTCTCAATTTATTTTCTTAGGTAAACATTTTAAAATACTTTTTTAGGGTGAGGAAGGAATACTGAACTTGGTTTGATTGGCATTCTATTATTGCTCCACCATGGGCTTCCTCCATGATTACGAATAAATATTTCCAAGCTCAGTGGCTTAATTTCTGCATTTACAAAATTAGTGTTTTAGGATGATATAGTCAAAACAATTCCAAAGGGTATTTTGTATACATATACCTTCATTACCATTATATCTCTAGCCAATAATGATATTTTCACTATCTATCCATATAACTTAATATTATACAAAACAATCAAATCTGTACTCCTGGCACTGTGATGAGAGTTTACATATATTAGTTCATTTCATTTTCACAATAATCCTACAAGTACTCATCTCCATTTTACAAATGAACTTGAGGCAAGAAAGTTATCCAAGTTCACACCAGTACACACAGAACAGCACAAATAGGGCTCTAACTCATCTACTCTACACGCAGTTACATTATTTCCATTTGTTTTCTCTTAACTACCACTGCCGAGGGCTTCCATGTGCCTGTGATCAACACATGAGCACTGCAAACACCAAGTAAGAGGGCCAGAACCCTCAGGAAAACGTGAGAAATATTAAGTAAAAAAATCAGCTTCAATGTATTTTGCGGATGTGTTGTTGGTAGCACAAAGAAAATACAGACTTGGGGAGAACTTCTAACAAAGTAACTTTGATCAAATAAGGTCACACAAAAATTTAAGCTTATCAGTCACAGATTTCAAGTCTCTTTTCTGCTTGGTTTGGTTTTGATTTGATCTTGGAGTTCTTATCTGCCAGAATGGTCTAGGCATCCTTTCTAACAGTCAAGCAGATATTTGAATTTAGAATTTAGTAAATAAAACAACACAACGTGTGACATGATTATTTATCTAAAGACATTCAGCTGAAAATCTGGTTTATGTAAATATTCAAATCTGAAAATGTTTCAAATGTTGCATGAAATCTCATTGTTATGATTATGAAATCTCATTATGTATTATGATGATTGCAAAGTAATGTCCGCCTCCCTCCTAAAAGAAGTTCATTTATAAAGTGATACATTTTATACATTTATGAAATATTAACCTTCAATTTGTGATGAGTCATTTATCAATTATAAACATTTAAGAGTAAATTTTTAAATATTTAAAAGAGAAAAGTATTGGTTGAGCAATTAGTTCTAATTTACAAAACCTCACTGAGTTTTTTAAGACAAACAACTCGTGCTTTCCTTTATAAGATTCTGATATGCTTCAGTTATCACAAGGAGTTTAGTCATTCTCAAAACTAAATTAGCTTTAATTAACTCTAAAATAACAGCCACATTAAATGGCAACAATCGAGGGTATTTAAGTCTAGGTCTGCCTTAAATCTGGAAAGAAATTTCAAAGAAAACTCATCAAGATTAAAACAACACATTGCTGTCATAATTTAATTTTTATGATACTGTTCTTTAATTACAATGCCACAATGTTAAAATGGCTCAGATGATATTTACTTATGATTTACTTAACAATGTACATTTTATTCTGGAGTCTCCTAGTTAGGGCTCCAGAAAATACCTAAACTCTCATGAAAGCCAACCAGATTTTGAATTATGAACAAATTAACTATGGCCATTGAAACTTATTCATATACATATAGAAAGAGAAAAGAACAGGCAGGAATGACGGTAAGCAGCAGGCAGGCAGGCAGGCAAGCAGAGAGAGAATAAAGAACATTTTATTCATTTTTATTTAGCTGCTCACATTGGTTGTACCCTCCACACGCCCGGACACTTGCAGAGGCGACTGACCTAACCACTGCTCTACCAGGGTGTGCCAAATCTTATTCATATATTAGAGTCAATTTTTATTCTACTCTTTCTTTAGTCTCATCCCTTTATTATTCTATTATACTAAATCAGATGCTATTTTTGTAACAAAAAGAGGCAAATTACCCCATCTAACATACCAATGAAGCTCTCTGCCTATGAATTTTTTTCTCTGTGTATCTTTATGGTACTAATCACTGGGAAAGAGTGCTGAGCAGAGTCTGGTGGTCATGAAATGCTTTCTTCTTGGGGTAGCTCAGGATTTCTCTAGTCCTTTACCTTATAGCTTCATGTGTAGTTGTTCTTGGGCAAATTACATTTCTGTGGGAGTTAAAGCAGCAAGAATGGCAAACAAGAGCCTCGTTCCTAGTCATGCTCCTAGTTCTGCTGTAGAAGTAGGTGGTCCACCTGCACTGCTGGACTGGATACTGCAGGGATCATTAGATTCCTTGCGAACTGCAGACTAGACCTCTCTCCTCTCTTAGGTATGTGTCTCAGAGGCTCCAGAAGCCTCGTTGGCAGATTCTGGAGTTGGAGCTAAAAAGCATCCTAGAAAGAGGTGACTATGTTTGTCATTTTACTTTGATTCTATGTGCCCTTTTAATTATGAGGCTGATAAAGGTTAAAATGATGAGCATGAAAAGGATGTGAAGACTGAACCCTTTAAAAATGCCCTGGAAATCTGTCACCAGCACAGACCCAGAACAAAATTGTGTAACATGAAAAAAACATTTTTTTAAATCTGGTTCTGGCAGCTCCTTCTATTCCCTCTTCACCTTTTCCTTATCTCTTGACCTACAGGTCTTCTATCCTCTCCAGGATTCCCTTGTCCTAGGATCCATTTCCACATTCCTGTTTTCTTCTCCTGTTTCTCTGTCCTAGATTTGATCTTTGCTAGAGAATATTTAAACCGATTTGTGTTTCCATAGCAACACGTTAATATTCTTCTACTTTAGCTATCCTATGGATCATTTAGTGAGGATATTGTATTAACCTGACTGAGTATTCTGGGACAGTACTCCAAGTTAAGAAAATCTTATCATAACTCTCCAGTGATTCCATGGAGACCAGCTCTGAATATATGATGTGATGTGTTTTATTATACTACATCTGATGCAAGTCTAGATAGAATGTCTCCCCAAATAAACCTCAAATGCTTCAAAGTTTGTGTCATTAACCTTGTTTTATATTTTATAAAGCTAGATATGATAACACATTAGGATCACAATTTTGTTAATGCAATTTTTACCAAAAAAGTAGAAGTCCTTGAGAAAAACATGAAAATATCATTTAAAAAAAATGTTTCTTATGCTTATTCCCCTTCTTCTCAGGGGTGATACCAAATAAAATCGCTCTCTCTTCTAGTGTAACGTTACATGCACAACTTAGAAGCAACCTCCTCAATGCTACAGGACTTTAAACGGGGGGAATAAACTTAGTCTTTATTACAAAGACAGAGATTTTTCAAGGAAGCGAACTTGAAGGAACCCTTAAAAGATAAGTAGTATCTTACTAAGTAGAGAGTATGGTGAAACAATTCAGACAGAGAAACCTGCATGTGATCTGGTGTCTTCAAGCAAAAGAAAATCAGCAATATGGGAGGAGATCACAGGCTCACTGGCAACTCCAGCCAGAGCCAGGTTGCTCAGGGTAACCACACAGGGAGATTAAAATGAGCTGTAAATAGTTGGGGAGCAGGAAAATGGGGTGACAACCCAGGTTTTAGCCAGATTTCATTATTTTCTTTGACCTAAAATTACTCATTTTTATAGTAAGTGGAGAATTACTCAAATATATTATTACCATAGATCTTCAGCGTAGTCTCCTTCTTCTGAAATATCTCTCCAGTCTTCTAGAGAACATATTGTCCCTCCCACTGTAACTCCCATTGCCTCCCCATTGCCCCTCCCATTGCCCCTCCCATTGTCCTTCTCATTGTCCCTCCCATTGTCCCTCCCACTGTCCTTCTCATTGTCTCTCCCATTGTCCTTCTCATTGTCTCGCCTATTGTCCCTCCCATTGTCCCTCCCATTGTCCTTCTCATTGTCCTTCTCATTGTCCCTCCCATTGTCCCTCCCACTGTCGCTGTCACTGTCCCTCCCATTGTCCCTGTCATTGTCACTCAGGCAGTAGCTGCCATGAAACAAATCATAAAACGCTCCTAGTGACACATCTCTATTCACAGCTAATGATGATGGGAAAACTCCCAGCTTATCAAATAATAGTAAGACTTGATGAGAAACACTGTTTTATTTGAGGCCATGGACTTGGTCACCTGTATGCTAATGATAAACATTTCAGTGTCTGAAGCTTTGAAGCCTGATGAAATCGTCAGCAGTAATCTACCTAAACAAAAGCACTCGATCACTCCTCACAGAGTGGCCTGCGCAGACATCCATTAAGCCATGCTTTTGCGTCAGAAATGAAAAACCTGATGCATTAGGCAGCGTTGAAAATCCAGTTCACAGGCAATAAAATCTGAAAACGGTTTACTTTGCCAAATGTGTGTAACCTATATTGGGGGACATAATATTTTTTTCATACAACAACAATCAAAACACTTGTCGAATGAGGCATACGTCACATGAATCTAGGTATCGAATGTTTTTGAACATGAAGTATATTAAAAACATAGGATCCCAGAAAAGATCAAATGAAATTCACAAATGCAAGTCCTCTGAAAATAGCAGAGCATCATAAAACACGTCAAGTCAGAGAGCAACACACACACACATACACATATACACACATACATACACACATATACACACATACATACACATACACACATACGTACACACATACACATACATACATACACTACAAGAGCAGAAAGCAAATGCAGCTGCATGCTGCACATGATGCAATGATTATTTGTCTAATTTGCATTTTCAGAAAGGCCTGCTCGCATGCTACAATAGCAGCTAAGTTTACAACAAGTTTCCTTTGTTCCTGGCAAACAAAAAAAGGTTAAGAATTTACAGACAAGTCTTGGCAAAGAGATATTCTGAGTCAGCTTTGCCAACAAACGAGAGCTGCAGCACATACCTGGAAAATGTATGTAGGTTATGGGCTTAATGGAAAACTTTTCAATTAGTGCTGCTAATCAGTACAACAACATCTTCAGTGGAGAACCAGGCCTTGATGAGTGTTAAAATGCTTCTAAAGCGTGTTACACATTCGTCGGTTCATCCTGTTCCCCTTGGATGGTCTCATTTCCATGTGGAAATGTTATGCGAGTGAAATGGTAAAATAGCACAACCAATAGTTCCCTAGTTCATCCAAATATATCACTTAACTTGGAGTACTATATTTTGTCTTGTCAATGATCAACTGAACTATTTCTCTCTCACAAAATCCAGTTTTATGACCCAGATTTTCATTGTTATGCATGAAGTTGTTTTATCTTTAAAGATGATACAAATGTTTTTCATTCAATGATACTTCTGACTCAGCATGCATACCCATAGACTGGATTTAGCATTTCAGAGGATGGTAGAGGGAGAAAGAAGTCTAGATCATGTCATCAACTCCATGGACCAACCCCTTGGCCCATTTGACAGATGAGATTGAGCCCCAGGAAAGCATTTTTATTATAGTTATGTCTCTAGACCTTCTATTTCAAGTGACAAATTAACTGCTTTTGAAGAAATAATGGGTCTTTTACAAAATCTTTATGTTCCTTTATTGGAGTGAGATTCCTGAGTGGTTATAGTGATGCATTTACTGACAGAGACCTGTACAGAGAAGCTACATGTTGTGAGAATTTTTCAGTCTTCCTTCCCTTTTTCTTGCTTGCTCAGACAGGACAGATTTCCTCCTCGTCAGCCTGTCTCACATCCCCAAATTCTTTGCCCCTTATATGGAAAGGTATCACTTGCTTAGACATGTTGAGAAGCACAAATAAAAAGGCACCACTGAAAAGATTTAAATATGTGTTTTACATATAAATATATATACCAGGTTCAGTAAACCAACCAAAAAAAACCTAAAATAAACCAGTATAGGTAATAGTTGACTGTGCCCTGACACTATCTTAATGTCACTAAAGTAACCTTTAAATATACTTTTCTATCTTTATATAAGTTTCTATCCAAGTTTGCACAGATTACTGACTGTCATTTTAGATCATTTAAAAACTAAAACAAATAAAAGAAAAATGCTAGGCTGAAGTAGACCCCGACTATTTTTCAAAGAATAAGTTTTTTCTATTTCTTTTTATTGTTTTCAAGTTACAAAATAAATGTATGCTTAAAAAAATTCTCTAATCATATATGCTTCTAAAAGGGAAAGAAATGGAAATACATTTCTCTAAATCTTCCATTAATGTCTCTTCCAGAAGCATACATTGTACAAAGGAGGCAATACAAGATAGCGCTTAATACTATAAGTGCTGAAATCAACTTGCTGGGTCTGCACTTAATAGCTGTGTAGCCTGAACAAGTTACCTACATTTTCTGTGCTTCGTTCACATAATCAACAAAGGGTAGTAATGAAATCACTTACCATTATAAGGTTGTCATATGGAATCCAGCTAACCCTATCATCTAAGGTTGTGGGATCAATGAGATAAAGTCACTTAGAAGAATGTCTGGCACAAAATAACTGTCAATAAAAGTTAGCTTTTGTCATTAGATCCTTTTGAAATGTTAACAAAAGTATAAGTAGTTAATAAAAAGCTATAAAAATAATAGCTATTGAAGAGAATGCTTATGATCATACAGCTACTGTATAAATTTTTTTTTTTTCTATTTTTGTTTTAAAGGAAAGGTGCAGGCAGGAATGAAGGCGAGTAGGCAGACAGGCAGGAAGAGAGAGGAGGAGAAAGTATTTTATTTTATTTTATTATTTAGCTGTTCACACTTGTTTCTCCCCCAGACCTGAGACTCAAACCCAGGGGTGGCTTGCTCCTCTGGAGGCGACTGACCCAACCACTGCTCCACCAGGGCACGCCTAAGTTTATATTTTGTAAAATGGAGTCTCATAAATTACTAGCTAAATTATGTGACATATATCAAAATATTTTGAAGGGTAGGCATAATTTTTAAGGTAATTCAAATAAAATGTATTGAATACATACATGGCGTATATAAAACATATATATGAAATATGCATGTTTATATTATCAAGCAAATACTTTTCCATTTAATTTCCAATTTTTCAAGAAGGTTCTCTACTCCCCACCCTCCTTTCTAATGCAGTACCTTCTCTCCCACTTCTTTCTTCTCCTTATTCTAGATTATGAAGAAGGCTAACTCAGGAGCTCGGAAGCTTATGGCATGGATGATCTATGATCACGTAGCAGCCTCCACCCTGTCAGGGCAGAGAAGAAACCAACACTGGGTCCAGCACAAAACTGGGGCTTCTACCCCAGTCTCACACCACTGGCCCTGGCTCTTCCTGTTAACCTGGCTTCTCCGCAGCCATAACATCATGGCATCCTGGACTCCAGTCCTTGTATTCAGGGTCACAGCTGCACACTCTTAACCCGATGTTTACTTATCTACCTCTAATCTGCTCTCTGAGAATTCCTTTAAAGTACACCTTGCTTTCACATAGCATATTCAGAGTTAGTAGAGCCTTGGCTCCTTCGAGAAGTCTTACTGTTTTGATTAATGAGTACATTTTTGACTGACTCAAAAACAAGTCATTGCAACTCAATTAGCAAATCTTAGTTTGTACACACTTATAAAAAGTTCTCAAAGCCTGCCAATCGAAGAGGCTTAAAATAATTTAACTCCTATTTCTCCTTTCACTTCGAGTCTGAACCATCTATGCATAATCAGGTCTACACTTAAGTTTATAAAAATAATCACAGAAGTGTCCGTGATGATTTGAGAAAATAACAAGAAAAAAAGGTAATACTTTCATAACGTTGAATAAAAGGAGTTTCTATGTAACTTCAGGGATAGCTGTAAGCAGGGCTTACCCAATCATAACACACGTTTCTAGATTCCACAGGAGTGTTTGTGTCTGTGTGTGTCTGTGTATGTGTGTGTGTATTAATGAGAAACAAGAATGATGAGATAGGGTCACATAAGTTTGTTAACTGAATAATTTATTGATAAAAATTTGTTGTGCTTTTCATAATTGTTTGAACATGCATGTCTGGTTGTTTTGTGAATTGGAAGTTTCTATCTTATCTGATCTTGAAGGTAAAAATATCATTCCACAATTCATATATTTAAAAATATATACCTTCATTTTCTGAAATGATTTCAAATGTTCAATCACTGGGAATGGTGAAAAAGATTTAATCTCAATTTTGTTAGAATCCTCTCCCCAGAGACTTTTTTCCAGTATACTGAGCCAGTGGGACAAAACCAGAGCCTTTGGTCTTGGAGTCAGCCATCCTCACTGACTGCTAAGAAAAGGCCACATAGGCTTGTGTGGCCCTTAAGTTTTTATGATCCCTGAGATTTGGGGGCAGCAATTTGAGTCTTCTGTTGTAACTATCAGTGACACTATCAGCCTCAATATAAACACAGTCGTTTCTTTTCTGATCTCATTCTTTCTGCATTCATTTGCTCACTACCATTCCTTTACCATCCATGCTTCCGTCAAGAAGTTGAAAGTCCCTAATCACTTGGGCACCACAAACTTTCTTTTATCTAACGTTCCCTTAATAGCACTGACCAAAAAGCAAAATGCAGGTATTTTTATTTTCTTTCTCCAGGTAATATTTCTTTTTTTGTCCTCTTTCTTTTTCTTCACCTCACTGGAATTAAAAAAAAAAAAACCCAAAAACAAAAAAGGTCTCAGGTAGTTATGTTCCTTCTTCTGCTCTGACCAAGACATTTTTACCCACATTAGTCATATTCTCTCTCTTCTGGGGCTCTTAAACTTGGGGGGGTGGGGTGAAGGAACCGATTCACACAATCTCAGAAACCATGCTACATTCCTTCTCCGTAGCAATAATTTCAAGATCTGGAAATTAAATGGATCAAGATAGATAAAAATGTTAATCTCTAAAAATTATTACCCTCCCCCCCACACACACACATACAAACCTACACACATATCCACCTGGAAAGACTTTATAAATATTAACAATATGCTGAGATGGTAGAAAGCACAGTGGTTCGGCATGCCCTGGTGATCTCGTGTGTTAAAACCAGGTGCCATCCACATATATCGCAAGGTTTCAGGTTCAAGACCTGGGGTCAGAGAAACAGCCAATGATGAGTAACTGAATAAAATAAATAAAGTGCTTCTTTCTCCTCTCTCCTCCTGCCTGCCTGCCTACTTGCCTTCATTACTGCCTGCACCTTTTCAAGGAAGGAAGGAAGGAGGGCGGGAGGGAGGGAGGGAGGTAGAGTGGTTCAGCATAAGTGGATTTTCAAGACCCTCAACTTTAAATACAAAATAAAACTCACTAACTCACCTTCCTTAACAAAACATTACTCTGCCTCACATTTTTCTTTCTTTTAATAAAACCAGTGAGCACTTACTACCAACCTGAAAGTGTTGATGAAACCTTCAAATCTTTCCTTGCTTTTTTAATCTTCTATATCTCCCAAACACCCCAAATCTTCAGTCTGATTTGATGATGGCTTCCCAAGTCTCTCCTCTCCTGCTTGTTTCCACTATCTGTATTTAAGCATCTGTTTCAAAGTCTTAAGAAATTTTTAGATTAGAAAGTAATACAACTATTAAAAAACAGACATTGAAAATTTCCCAATAATTCTATATAGCAGAATTAAGACTGCTACTATTGTGAGATATATATATATAGATAGATAGACAGATAGATAGATAGATAGAAAGATGTAGATATACATATGCATATAGCGAGACATCTATATTTATTTCTCTCTTTCTCTCTCTCTATATGTATCATAATAGTAACAGTCATCATTCTGCTATATAGAATTATTGGGAAATTTTCACTATTAGGACATTTTTAATATCTATATTTCTATTTATCTCTCCATATATAAGTCAAATAGAGAAAGTCTGTTTTCACAGATAAAAAGTTCATATTTTATATGTATTGTTTTGTAACCTAAAACTTTGTATTATGGACATCTTTTCATGGCAGAGCATATATCTCTCATTCATTTTCTATTGAGATATAGTTGATATACATCATATTAGTTCTTTATACTTTAACAATGAGAAGCATTACTTTATTTAGCTATAACTTAATCTATCTTCTCTTCATACACATATGGGCTCCTACTGCATTGAATACATTCCTACATATATCCTTGCATCCTTGAGCAAAGGTTTCTAAAGGATTCTAAAATGCTACCAAATTACCTTCCAAAAATATATATTCCCAGTGGAAGTATAAGAAGGTACCTTTCATTATTCTAGGACTGAGCAATTACAACATAAATCTAAATGTTTCCTTTGCTAACAAAAACTCTCCCTATTCTCGTTTTCACAGCCACCAAAATTACTTTCCTAGAGAGAACAAGCATACCTTAACATTTCCCAACACTATCATGTCTCTGTAGTTAACAAAATACATCTCAGGTTCCACTGGTATTCATAGACTGGCTTCAAACCTACATCTTCATCTCTTCTTTTGATACTGTTACCTGCAAGCTCTATACTTATACCACCCCAGGATATTCAAAATTCGCTTGTGCTTCAAAGATCTTGCACATTCTGAATCACCCCTCTGCCCCAACCTCCACCTGCACGAACCTCCTCCTCTCAGTCTGAACTCCCACATGGCTTCAGGGCCAAGTCCACTTCTTATGCTTCTACAATCTTTTACTTATTTATATTTGACTGTACTTACTTAGGACTTGCATGATCATATTTTCTCTTTCCCACTCTAAGGTAAGAATTTTGAGTGTAAATACTGCCAAGTTCATCTTTGCTTGTTTTTAGTTTTGCCCCAAAGCAGAGTTTTTAGTAACAAAGAGAATGTTTAATACAATGTTTGTTGAATAAATGAATGGCTGAATATATTGGAAGGTGAGTGATTAGAGAATAATCGAAAGATGTAGATTATTATCCTTGAAAATCTGCCTTAAAAATTGGTTAGCCCAAGTTCTTTTAGGCCTACTTCTGAGCCCTTTCCTACTCTCTTAAAGGCCTGATCTAAATCTGAAAGTACACCCTACCTTTCTAAATGCCAAAACAATGAAGCAGAGGAAGCACACTGATCTTCAAAGAAGAGAAATTATTGATCTAGTATAATTGCAGTATATTTTACTGAAGGAATCAAGCTCACCCTGAAGAGGGTCAAAATATGCCAATTTGACATAAGGATTATTTTGAGTTGAAGGCAATTCAGAATCAAAATGTGCAGGAAGAGATCTCTGCCTTCCTCTTATCTCCTGAAAGCAGGACATCCATTTATTTCCCTTTGAGGAAGGTGCTACCCCATCGTAACAGAAAGAGAAAAGTGACTGTTATCATCAAAGAGGGGTGAATCAGCACAAAAAGAGTTTGCATTAACAAACCTGATGAAAACAGCCATTTGCTTCCATTACTTTCCCCCATGTATTTCTAGTCACTTCCCCACAATTTATCATCCCTTGAAGTTCAAACCCTGTTTCTTTTGTTAAGAATGGTATAGACACCCCCAAGTCTAGCTACATTTTTCCCCCCTGTGAATTCCAAGTGCAGGTAAATATTAATAAAAATTGTACGTTTTCTCCTGTTATTTCACCTTCTATTTGTCTAATTTGCTGGCCTATGAAAGTAGAGGAATAGTTTCTACTTACTGAGAGTTGTGTGATGAGGACAGGATGGTGTGGACCTCCTGCTTGCTCAGCAGCCTGCAACTGAAATTTCAGGGTCTCTGACAAAACTGGGAAAGGTAAGAATTCTTACTAGATTTCTACGCAGAATCTAGTTGAGTGAGAGCAGTAAAAGCCTGTCTTTTCTTTTCCAAAAATAGATTGATAGGAAAAACATTTGAAGAATTAATACTTTCTGTATTGTGAATTTGCATTTGCATACTTACTTTCCTTACTGACTCTTTCCCTCATGGGAATAGCATTGTTTACCTTTGCCTCTGTGGTGTTCCTTGTCATAAGGAGGAGAATCATAAAGTAGAACACAGCCACAGGTCCAAAAAATCCCACTGTTAACAAGCGCCGGCCTCACAGACCAGCACGTTTATGGTTCTCACTGAACCAGCATCTACTTGGACAAACTTGCTGTGGGTACATAATCACAGTCCTCCTCCTCCTCCTCCTCCTATCATCATAAAGCAGACAAGTTTCTCCTGCTTTCTGGTTTTGTGTTCTGAGAGCTTGGCTTGGATCTGTCAGGTAGGCTAGCCTAGAGTAGGGCTGGAATGAAGAAAAGTTGGGGGTTAGGGGGAGACTCGCAGAGCAGATCCTGAAATGATCACGTAAAATTCTGACCAAAGAGAGAGCAGCACATAGGCGGAACTAAAAAGGCAACCCAGTCAAGCCCAACTCAAACGATTGGCTGCACAGATACACTGAGTCCTGTAGTCACCTTGGAGTTACTTTTGCCTCATTAGAATCTGCTTAATATAAAATTGTGTATGGGCCATACATTAAGCTCATTGTAACAGTGAGTTATGGGTAAAGAGCATGAGCAGGTAAAGGGAATGCCTATCCCCAGGACTTGCCACCTCTTTCCTAGAAATTCCTACCGAGGAACACCCAAGAACACCCCTGGGATGGAATGGGGAGGGACAACAAAAGGACCCCCATTACAATTGCCCCTTGAGTGGGCAATCGCCGGTGTCCTCTTAAACCTACCCACTCTTCGTCACCTTGAGAACTGGACTCTCTCTCTTGCTTATTCAATAAATTTCTACTTAACCTACTGTCTGCCGTGTTTTGTCTATCAAGTTTACAGGTGGGATGCAAGAACCTGGAGCGAGGCTCCAGACTCTTTGGGCGCTCTAACGTTAACAGATCTAGAACATTCTCTGCTTTTCCACCTGTCCAGGTGCATTTTGCTGGGCCTACCTCTGGAGGTAGCAAGTCATCAGCCAAGAATCTGAAACACAAAGTGCACAAAGCAGCATTTTACGTCTCTTTCAGCTCTCAGGGTAGTTTGTCCACATAAAAACCCTGATCCATACAGTGGACTTTGGTATTTCTTTTTTTAATGCCATCTTAGTATAGAAAAGTCTATCAAGCATCACCTGTCACAGTTTAGCAAATCTGTAATTGGAGACGTTTCACATTTGTGAAAGCCTACAGACATTGGTTTTCACAGAGGACATTCTTAACTTCTGTGTTAACAGATCTCTGCTCTCTTTCTCTTTGACTCAGTGTAGTGTTCACTTGATGGTGGGAGCTACATCTTCTGCAGCCTTTTGGGGATGCCTCCTTCTGGACGTCACTTGAATCCTTGGTTTAAAAAGTTATTGGCATTGAACTATAAAAGGTTTAATGGTTTTGAGTCACATTTTGGAGCAGGTATACCTGTGGAGATCCTAGATCATTAATGACCTGATGACAGTCTGTGGATTTGCAAAAAGTTTAACGCTTAAGGGAATTTTTGGAGATCTCTCACTTAAAATAAATGTCCTATCAGAACATATAGGAGGATCAAACTGAAAGAAGAAAACATCCACAACAATAGCATGATTAACCTTTAAGACTCTTTTAACAAAATTAAAGAGCAAAAAATCAGATTCAGACTAAAACTAAAATCCATGCTTACCATAAACTATCTCCACTCCTTCTTTTAAAATGTCTACTTGAGAAAGTTAATGCTGTCAGAAAAATTTGCTATTTTTTCCAGGAAAAAATGGGGATGGGGCAGGGCATGGGGAGATTATATACTCCTAAACTCTTTCTTAGAGCAAATACTTGAAAGCTTGCATCCTTTCTCTTCCTCTTTCACATGTAAAGATTCTACCACTCAGAGCAGCAGTGTGTCCTTGAAATATAAACCCCTGAGGAAATAACTTTGGCTCCTACCCCAAAGAGAACAAAGCGTTAATTTCTCAGTCAACTAAAGCAACCACCTTGGATTAAAGCTATAGACTCCAGAAGATTATATGTCAGGAAAAAAAAAAAATCTTAAAATCTTAAAAATCTTAAAGCACGTACCCTTTCATATTGAAAGGGTAATTTTTACTTTTCCCATCTGGAAGAAATATAATTAGGATAAACTAGGAAGACAGAAAGGAAAATCAAATCTTACATAACTTGGTGAGTTTTGCGTGCCTGTACTTATACATAACCATGGCTAAAACAATAAAATAAACATCATGGAACCCCTATGTGTGTCTGTTTATACATGTATGCATGCATGCATGTATGTATGTATGTATGTATGTCTGCAGGTATGTGTGATATTTTCTTACCTCTGGATGGTATTACCAGATTAATAAATAAATCAGTGTTTAAAAAGATAAGTATTTCTAAAATAGTTAGAAATATAGAACCTAACCCCAAAGATGTTCAGACTCATATGATCTGAAATAATCTTTGGTAAATAAAACTACTTTAGTATTAAAAAGACATATCTTCAAAGTCGTTAGCATTAAATATAACACACATAAACAGTTTATTCTACTGGGGTTTACTAATCAAATAAGTTAATATAAAATATATTAAAGGTTATAAAACCTGTAGATTGGATTTTAATCAAATTGAGTCATTGTTCTGATAAATGTTATTTTATCAATATCTATGTTCTATGATATATCAGTTTAAAAATAGTTTCCAAAGTCTATTTGGTAACCTGAAACCTTCTACTAATGCTGTTAAATTAAGTGATAGATATTCACTGAGTATCTAGATCATTATCAAATAAGATAAAATACTCAAATATTAATTACCAAACATAAGCTTATCTACTTTGAACTTCTTAATTTCATAGTGACTAAAATTATTTGATATGTTAATAAATAAATTTTTTGCAATATTTAAAAATTGTTCGATGAGGAAGCATATGCTTTTAGAAATTAGGAAATGATACATTTATTAATTTGCTCATTTACTATAAAATGCTGCCATATGACAAACAGTTCCCAATTGCCTACTTCCTAATTTTCACTGGAAATTAAGTGTTAAGAATTCTAATACATGTAAGTAAAGTTAATATTACAAATAATAAGAATGAATTAAAAAAAAAACCCTGTGCAAAGTGTACAAGAAAAGTAGGGTATGTTTTCTTTAAGGGAAAAGGAGACTGTTTTTGTCCTAAAGTGGTTTAGAGGTCATGTGAAAGTTCTAGAACAAGAAAGAAAAAAAATGGACAAAAATCTAATGCAGTAGAGGAAGTTGTAAAGCACCCATGAAAAATGGAGAGAAGACTCTTATCTTATGAGTACAAGTTGGTTAAGATTAAATGGATTTATTCATAAGCTTTTTTAAAAAATGAGCCAAATGGTGTACTGACGCAAAACGAGAGCTAGATTTTCTTTGTTAAAATGAAGAAGTTGTCTTAGATTATTGGTCTATTTTTAATAAAGGATTGTGAAAGTTCTCTTGAGTAACTCACCTAGAAAACAAAGATTCTGTTTGTTTCATGTTGTCTTTATCATGTCTCTGATGATTGAAGAAAACTGAGTCTTTTCACTATTGAAAAGAATTAAGCTGTTACTTTTTTTCAATCTATGTTACCTTCTACCTTTATCGTTGAAATTTTTATTTTCACTTTGGATAAAGAGGTAGCTAAGTATTGTTTCAAACTGATCTTCCATCATATTAGTGATTAACCATTATGGTTTGGGCCATTCAGGAAACTTAACAAAACCTATTCCTTTGAGTCCCAGAACATCACCATGACTATGAGAATGTCACTGCTATGGTCACTCCACCACTCAAAGTGTCACTAAGGCACTTTGAGCTCAGCATCTAGAAATCATCCTGACTGCCCTCTAGATTCAGAAACTCAGTTGATAGTCTGCTCTAACCCTTTAATCTTTGTTTTCATTCTATTTCTACAGAGATCCCCCTCATTAAATGCCTGATTGCTCACACCATATAAAGACCTAACTACAGATTTCCCAGTTCCACCTGTGCCACTGACTCCTGAAATGGACACAACTGTCTACCAAATTGATTCATCCCCAAGACTTTATTTTCTACACAAATACCAACTCAGCTTTTGATGTGTGAAACTTCCTGGAAGTTTCAGAATGAGGAACTAAAAGGGATTAGAATGTGCCACCCCCAAATACCAAAATATACCAATTTTAAATAAGGATTTTTTTGAGTTGATGCAGTTGAGAATCAACAGATGCACCAGTTCTCTGCCCTCCCCTCATTCACCTGAAAGGAGGCATATGTTTTCCTTTGAGGAAGGTCTTTTCTGCTAACCCCTCTCCCCATCCCAAAGGAGGAAGAGAAAGTGACTCTTAGCATGAATGATGGAGAGTCAGTGCCAAAATAAGTTTGTAGAAAAGATCTCCCATTGTATTTCCCTATACATTTTCTAGTCACTTCCCCATAATTTATCATTATCCCATGAAGTCCAAAACTTGTTTTACAAGAAGGTTATAAAAGTCCCCAATTTTAACTATTTCATTGAATTTGATTTCTTTTCTGTGAAATCCCATGCACATAAATATTAATAACAATCGTTTGCCTTTCTCCTGCTAATTGTCTTCAGTTTTTGTAATTTGTATCCCCAAACAAGAACTTAAATGTGTAGAGAAAAATATTTTCCTCTCCAACTGACCTCTCGCATGGCTTTCCCTCCTCAGACTAATGGTATGATTTTGTTAGTTTGCTAGTTAGCTGTGTATATAGCTTGTGATGTGAATCAGAGCAAGGTCAAATATTTGGTATTAGAAGCGATCTGGACTTGGATCTTTATGGTCCTCAAGTCCTTGAGAACAATAGTAGAAGTAAAGAAATTATAATTATGTTGAATATAAATTTGCTAACATTTTAGGTGCTATTTTAGAGATTTAGATATTTCGGTTAAATATCTTTTGATAAGACTCATATCAGTTAGAAACATTTACAGCTATAGGAGATGAGTATCTAAGATGTGAAAACATGGCATTTGAACCAAAAAACATGGAACTAAGATTCCATTCTTCTTTCTGACTCCTACCGTGTGATTCTGGGCATTTTACTAAATATCTCTGAATTTATGTCTTTAAGTGTAAAAGGAGAATGAGAATTTGTAATTGCTTTTCCTATGTTACAAAATTACAATAAGGATCCAATGAGATGTATTACTAATCAAGTAATATTAGACAGAAATTAGTGTTTAATATGGAGAAGAAAGAGTTGTAGGCTTGTTTATTGTTTCCAAGCTTATTAAATTCAACTTAGGATCAAAATGTTAATAACAATAAAGCAAGTTGGGCTCTTATATGCAAGAACAAACAAGAAAAAGCTAAGAATTCCAAGGAGAGACACACTCTACTTGAGAGCCCATGAACCCTGGTTAACCACCCTGTCACAAAGGCATCCTTTCTAATTTTAGATGAAAATCTCCTGAACAATTTCTGAAGTGTTTAGGGGCTTTTTGTGGTAGGTTTATGAGATAAAAGTCAGTGCAGGCAGAATAACAAAGCAGTTGCTTTTCTGACATCTAGTACTTCATTAATTACTATTTAGTGGAAAAGTCTTAAACAATAGACAGCTGCTGAGAAATCTAACCTTGTGTAGGGGTGTGGGTGAGGTTGGAGGGGCTGCAACAATCTTCAGGGCGTTTGTGAAAAAGTTCAACAGCCTTAGTGAAGGATTTAATTGCCTTATTACCTAGTGCTATTTGTCCAGTTTAAGATCAAATATCTTTGCAAAACTGGAGGAATCTTTAAAAATGATTATGAGCGGCTTGCAGCTAGCCAGACCACTGCAAAGGGTGATTCTGTTTAGAAATAACTGCCCTGATGGAGGGCGCCAAAAAACGTCTCATTTGACAACTCAAAGAAAGTAATCTGAGAGCAGGAGAGAATGGAATGGGAAGCCTCCCATTCCCTGTTTCACTGTGAAAATAAAGAGCCCCACATCATGGTGAGCCACGATTAACAGTACTACCCACTGATTCTGTTTCAGTGATGAAGCAAAGAAACAAAGCGAAACAGATCAGAACCCCCAGAGCAAAAGAAAATTGGTATTTTCTCTTGTGACTTAGCATTTACTTTGTCTATGTTTACAACTCTTCGGGAATATTTTTAATGTCTACTAGCCATTTCCGGGATAGAAATTACATACAGGACCAGAATTACATACTTTGTAACACATATTATATTTAAAGAGTTGGAAACAGAGATGCACAAAATTTCCTGCTAGGAAACTGAGGCTTGATGGATGGGCACAAAGAAAAGCTAAGGAATTATTCGATAATTGTCCAGGACAAAAAGTTGACCTAAGTTAGTCTGAATATTTGGTTTTATAAAGTCTTATTTTTATTAAAAGGTGTATTTTCAAATATTAATTTAATATTAGGTTTTGTTGTTTGTCTCCTAATGCACATTTCACTTTCATACCTGGCCACTAAATGAATATCTTTTTGTCAGCTTGGTAATCTGGGTTTGTTGCTGGTTTTTTAATCATATAATTGACCAAGTGAACAGGATAACTCCTTCATTCCCTCCCCCATTACATGTACTCCTTTTTGCTCATTTTCTCCAGGTAGAATGTAAAAGATATTAACAAACAGGTCGTTTTGACTGTGTTTTGAAACAGGATTCTGTTTTCAGGTACAATTCTATTATGATGTTTAAAGATCAAGTTAAAATAAGATATATAATATGAAAAATTAATACCACTGTGAATTTGAAAACATATGGAAGAAATCCACCAAAATAGTAAAAATATTAAGCATGATCTTCTCTAGTGGGGCAATTATGGTTTATTTATAGCTCCTGGTCACTTACAAATGTTCTATAATGAACATATATTATTTTTATAATCAGAAAAAGAGGCCAATTTTACAAGGCACTCATAAAAGTTTCTTCAGTTCTATTCATCTTTGAGTTTTTCACCGGGCAATTTAATTGGAGAAGTATTTTCTTATTGTAAAAGCACTTGCTCTGCCCCAAACAAACAAAAATTATTAAAAATGAGGTGATGCTGATAATAACAAAAAAATCCTCCCTGTATTTTCCTGTCATGATTCTATCATTTCCTCATAAATACCTTTAAAAATTCTTCTGTTGATAAAATAATGGATTTTATCACCATGGAATCTCAAGATTAGAAGAGATCTTCAAGATCATTTATTCCAACATCATCTGAAGTTATCTGCTTGGAACCTCGAATCCTCCAAAAGGGGAATTCATTACCTTTATAGCCAGCTCATCCTTGCAACTTCAGCAAAGTTAACAGAGAAGCGGTTTGGTCTGTTGGTATGTATTCAAACAAAAGTATTTATGACAATGAAGATGCTTGAAATAGATTTATTTTAATAACTACAGGCTGTACCCAACCAGTGGCGGAATTACCACGTGGAAGATTGGAAGATGGAGGTTTCCACAGAAACATTTACAGAGATGCAATTGTGACTATTTGAAATGCATCATCCTCTATGTCACTCGGGAGTTCAATCCACATCTATGATGTCATCCTCCCATTCTAAAGTCATCAAATCACTTGCATTATTTAATTTTAGGCAAAGGAGAAATAATTCAGCTACAGGTACAAAAGGTAGCTGATCTTGTCTGATACACGCAGTTTATTTTCTGAGGAAGGAGATGGGAGATGGGCGGGAGCATCTCCCAGTGAGTGGTCTGTTAAGCAGTACTAATCCAGACTCTGTTTTCACTTCTCCGGTGGGCCCCTGAACTTTTCATTGAGCTTCTTAGTTCAGCTGTTCTAATGGGTTCAGAGTCTCTGGCCCACAGTCTTAGGAGATTTTTAGAGCATGTTAATAAGAAAAGAGGCTCTAATTCACAATAAAAATCTGAAGTTTTCTCCACCTCTGTAGATATCTAATTAACACACAGAAGGACTCTTAATTACCTCTATTTGGGTAGAAGTCACTTGTAGTAGAGTTTTGTTTCTAAAATGAAGAAGCAAGCAGAAGTCTTTACATTCTACTATGGATAGGAAAACTGTTTTAATTGGAACTCTGTCTCCACCTGATTATTACTTTTTGGGCTATGCTACCATAATGAAACACTTCAAACAGTTCTTGTTTATATTATTGGCTAAAAATACAATTAATTTACCTTACCCTGCTCCCCCCCACACTACTCTTCCCTCCACGCACTTTAAAAATTGGTTTAATGAAAACTTATTTCATGAAACAACTGTCTCAACAGGAGCAAACAGTTCTAAAGAACCAAATTACAGAGTACAAGGCATCCTGAAAGTTTCAAACAAATGAAAATATGGGTGTAAATATAGATGTTGGGACATAGACACCGAGAACAGGATTTACTGAAAATTTTTCTTGTATTCACTCACTTAATTTTCATCTCGGAACTCCTCACAGAGTTATTTTCTTAAAAAAGAAAGGGGGGTTGTTGTAAAATCCTTAAGGATGTTTCTGTTGTATAATATCGGTGGGGAGGGCAGCTGGCTTGTTTCACAGTTCTGAAGAGTCTCATTTGTGTGGTGTGCTTTTTAAAAAAAAAAAAAAAATCCCAACAAAAACAAAAATGAAGGATGAGGGGAAAAAGGAGGAGAGTGAAAGTAAAAATCTAGGAATATTTGTGGAGCGAAAAACTGAATGCAAGTTTGCAAAACCAAATGTCACACAGGTCAACTGAAAGTAAATCTGTCAGGGACTCAACTGCTAATCCAATGCTTGGCCAAGTAATTGACTTCCACATAATCAATTCCACAAGGATTTGTTAGACACTTCTAGTACTCAACATGGAGTGAGGCCCTAATGAATAATAGAGACAATTTGGTTCCATGACTGTTTGGGAAGAAAATTGTTTTTTTTTTTTATGTCCTGACTCAGACTTTTATTTCAGCTGGATAAATTTCTCTGATGAGTGAAAGAATCATGAGTCTTACATACAAAAATGTAGATGTATGCATAATAAGCAACTTTATATGTTGATTTTTCTTAGATATATGTATCTATACTATAGTACGTTTGACTTGACACTTACAATTCAGAATTTAGTCCAGTTTTCCAACACTCAGAGAACAAGCTGTATTAAAGCTTGATAGCATAGGACAGAGGACACCTCACCCCACTCCCAGGTAATCAAAAAGAAAAGCATTCCCATGTGTATCCCTTTGGCCTCATAAACTCCAAATAGGACGTGATTCAAATTCAGGAAAATTGCTATCCATAGATCCAGTTATGTTATGGTGAATCTTCCATTGTGCAAAGCGACAGTCCACACTCATTTCAATGAGTATAATTCCCAGAAATATTCTTAGAGCCAGTTGAGAACCCTTTCCTCTAGCAGATTTGCAGATGGCAAGGGTCTGGGGGTTCATTCTAAACCAGATTACCGGGGGAGCAGATCTCTAACATGGTATGTATCCAATAATACAGGTTTGAGTGAACTGAAGGGAAGAAAAAATTTCTACTTTGTTTGCACAAAACCTTTTGCCCTTATCCTCCTGGCCTCAAAAAACAAATTAATCTGTTTGTTCCCTTGTCTCCTATTAGGATAATTAAGGAGTAAAGCATCTTATTTTATATGGTCAGAACGATCAGGAAATTTATTTAAATAGTAATTTTTATAAACATCAGAATATTCGATTCAAATACGTATCTCCTGCAATATATCATATCCTCTTTGTGCCATAATATAATGAGACTGATTTCCTTGTGAAGCAGTGCCTTATGATTAGTTCCAAAGGTACTAATCTGAGGGAAACTTAAGAGAAATTTCTCTATCGTGATGAAAACGAGTGTTGGCATCAAGTAATTGATTATCTGTATGGGTCAAACATGATGTAAGTTCTTTTAGGTCTTTTCTTTTTCACCTTCTCCCAACATTTCTATGAGTTAAGTCTCCAATATGTATAAATTAATACAGAAATTAAGTAGGAATTATAGTAGCTAAGATTAAGCAGTGACTCCCTGGGACTAAGGAGGAAAAATAAAAGCGCCCCCTTCCAACATATTTACTCATTGCCTCTTCATTTGCTCTCATGCTGATACTGTTAACACAGCCATATCAAGAAGCACCAGAGATATGAAATGCTATATTGTAGACTTTAGAGTGAGGTCCCAGCAGAGGTGCCAAATGGGGACAGGCATGTAGAAATCACAACAAGATGGACAAAAACTCCTCCCCATGGACCAGTGGGTGGCAGGTATTCTTTCCTCATTAAACTTCTCTGTCTAGCTGTGGACAATGAAACAAGGAGATGAGCAGACAATTATGGTACACTCATGATAAAATACAACTAGCGCACCCTGGTGGAGCAGCGGTTAGGTCCATCACCTCCGCTGAAGCAGCCCAGGCCACAGACCCCTCGGTTTGAGTCCTGGGTCCAGGGGTAAACAACCAGTGTAAACAGCTAAATAAAATAAAATAAAATGCTTCTTCCTTCTTGTCCTGCCTGCCTACTTGCCTTCATTCCTGCCTGCACCTTTCCTTCAAAAAACAAACAGAAAGCAAAAGGGTATAAACTGTTTTTAAGACAAAATGTTTTAGTCTCCAGCAGTTTTTCAGGCATTCTGGGGTCTACATGTCTTCTGGGTTCTGACATCCTCATCTTTTTCCAAGTGACTGTGAGAGAGAGGCATTAATACTTTTCCTTTGTATTTAACACAAATTGTATTTATCGAATGCTTCACACCAAGCAGGTTCTAAAGTACTATTGATCAGCTATTCCCTGCTTTCTGAATGACAAAACTTGCCTCAACAGCAGCCCTGCTCAGTGGTGAGCAGGGTGTATTATATATTTACTGAAGAATGAACTTGCACATGTAAAACTTAACAGCTGGTTGTGTAGTACGCTATCTCAACTGAAAAGAAGTTACGCAAATCATCCTGGTATGTGCTCATTCCTGGGCAGTACACCTCTAAAGGTTGAGAGCACATAAGAAACACATGAGGGCTTGTTAAAATACAAGCCCACTGCCATCACCCTGCCCCCAGTTTCTGATTCAGTGGTTCGATGGTGGGGCCTGAAAATTGCTTTTGTAACAACTTCCCAGATAATGCTGATCCTCTCCATCCAGGGATTACACTTTGAGAACTACCTCCCTACAGGCACAGATAAATTAAATGTACATATAACATCCAAAGTCACAAATTAGCAAAGAATAACAAGGGAAGTCAGAGAAGTCTTTCAATCGGGCTCCAAATACAATTTTTGGAAGAGCCTTGAAACATTAATCTCTTAAATATTAATGTGATGGTGATGACAATATTTTGGATGAACCAAAGCTCAGCTGTATTTTCTACTGGCATACTGTTTGCCAACTATTGTTAAATGAAAGTCTTTTTACAGACATTTGGAGAACTGTTATGAGTTATTAATTTAAATATTTACCTTCCGTGACTCAATAGATTTGGCGATCTGCAGTCCTCGGATCACACAGTCTTGGCCCTTCACCAGGCAGAAGCCTGAAAATCTTCTCAGAAAAAGTCTACCTGTGAGCCCAGTGCAGGGCCAGGTGCCTGCCATCACTTTCAACTCTGAAGTGTCAATTCTCATCCGGGTGCTACAAGTTTCTATGCCATCTGAGATTCCTCCCCTCTACCCATTGTCTCTCCATTTCTACCTCCATCCTTATGAGTTAGGAAAACATTACTGAACAATTACTGGAAGCGTTTAGTATTACCATGGGGTAATTCACAAATGATCAGAGGTATACAGTTGCCTCATTTCAATGGTTCGGTGACTTCATTTGCTCCTATATTTCATTCATATGTTATGATTCCCATTTCAAAAGAGATTACTTTAACATTTCTAGTGTTCCATGAATTACTCTGATTTTGCTTTGGCACAACACTTGCTTAAGTAGAACTTCTAGGCGGTAGACAAGTTACATATTTTGCAATGAAACGGAATTCTTTATCTTATAGTTATACTCCTCTATGGTGTTGAAATAAAGGAAAACAAAATTATTCAAACTTCATCTTCCTACATAGGACTTTGAAAAATAAGACAAATAGATATCTTCCAAGGATCACAGATTTTGATGATACTGAAAAAAATGAAAAAAGAGTTTACATTTGAAAAATCTACCCTCAGCTGTAGATTAGAATCATGAAGAAGAAGATGAAAGCAATGAAATCAGTTAGTGGTTGACTGAAACTCTGTTCATCATAAAATATCTGGGGGAAATAATAGAAGCCATCAGCCCTACTACAAACAGGGTCTGGGATTAAAACAAAAAAATCAGGATACAATAGAGAAGAAAGTGCTGCAAGTTAATTAGCCAGCAGGATGCTTTTCATTTGGGAGTAGACTGTGGTGCTGTAAGAAACCCTGGTCTCCAGAAAGATCCCTTCTAATGGAGTCCAACAATTAGAATCATGAGCTGCCTTTGTACCCTGCTACACAGCCTCATGCCTTTAAAATAGATCTGTCACTAATGACAGAAAGCTGCATGCAATTTACCTCACTCCACAACCATCTGCTGAGTATTCTTAGTTCTGACTCCAGTTGAAAAGGACCCGTAACGAGTTTCCTGAGTAGACTCCCTCTGTTTAAAAATCCTTTAGATTCAAATGTTTAGAGAAATGCTTCTGATCCACAGAAACCATATTGTGCTCCCCAACAGATGCTGTAGGCCCGGCTTTTCAGGGTTCAGTGGTACCAAATGCACTGCGAGAGAGTTTGTACTCCAGGGGACAGGAATATAGGCAGGCAGTCTTAAGGAATTCAAGGATAAAATGGTGTACATTTTATTTGTTCTGGGATTTCTAACATCTCACTTGGCTCTTATCTCTAGAATAGCAGAGCAAAGACATATACCATGCCCCCTGAAATCAATTGCCGACTTGGGAAAGAAAATTTGGAAATTGGAAGCGACCTGAAGAAATCATCAGGCCTTGCCTTACAGCAAGCACAAAACCAAACTAAACACAAAATCCACCCAAAAATACAAACAACACTCATCTTGCAAAATTTTCAGATCAACTTCTCTCTAAGCAAGATATGAGGAGTTAAATGAATAAAAGTTGCATTCCGTGTCTTTAGAGACACTGATGGGGTGGAAATTGAGTTATAGGTAATGCTAGAGTTGCCCATTCCATCGAAACTCATTCATGATTTCTGTGACAGATTTGAGGCAGCATCACAACTTTCAGTCAAAAATGACTTTTACTATTTTTTTTAACTGAAAAAAATCATAATCCAATAGCTGGCAAGAGATATATGCATACTGTTTTACATGTTATTGCTGGTGACAGTGGAAACTGAAATTTCAAAGATGATACTTTTCTTTGCCAATTATGTTACGTGACAAAAAACATACTCTGTATGTTTTTAATAACAAAGCTGACTTTTTTGCTTACTCTGGATTTTTCAGTCACTTCATTAATGTGTATCATGCACCTGCTGTTGACTAGATCTAGAGAAAGAAAAGATGGTCTAGAGTTTTGGCATTAAATTTCGGCAATTCTGTAGCATCTTGAGAAAGTTATGGTGTCTTAAAAAGTGCTTTTAAAGTTTTTTTGAGACTCAAATGCAAACAATGTGAAGAGTGAAAATGAGGTGCATACTTTCTAATAAACAGAAATATTAGTGTTTCCATCACTTATCACACAAGAAGAAGTTTTCCAAGTCTCTACTAGGACAAAGACAATTCAATATAATGAATAGATAGGCAAAGATAAGGCACAGATATACAGAACACAGATTGTATTTCACATGCCTGCTGAAAGGTATCACTTGAATTTCAAATAGTCACCTTGACTCAATATGCTTATAACAGAACTAATCACGTTTTCACCAAACCCATCTTCACTTCTCTAATTTCATGAATATTATCAGATTTAATCAGAGATCTGCTTCTGAAACCTTAGTCAAAGTTTGACTCCCTTCTCATGTGTTCTCTATTTAAGTCTGTTCCTAAATCATGCCAATTCAAAATGAATGTTGTTATTTGTCTATTTCTTCTCCTACCACTGACAACAGTAATCAATATAGGCATGTTCAACCCTTAGTACATGAGTACCTTAGCAGCCTACTTTGGTTTTTCTTTCTATTCTCTCTCCCATCTATGTATAGTGCACAGAATCTAGACAGTCCCATTGGTACACTATTGTCCTTCTATTTACCACGTAAATCAAAACCTCAAATGGATTCTCCTGAAGCTATGTGATTCTACCCAAACTACGTAATAGTCAGTAAACACTTGAGAGAGTGAAAAAATTGTGAAAGAGATGAAGATGTTTCTGGAGGTCCCCTTCCACCTGTATGTCCCTTTCTAACAGTGAAAGAAAATAGATATAAGAGCCGAACCACCCACCTGAGAGAAAGTGACAAAACATTCAGGTATCCTGTCTACGGTAAGTGGGAAATACAAAGACGACGAGACAAAGTGTCCCTGCCTTTGCCTTCAAAGAGATGCACATAAGATCATTACAAGGTTGTAGATGAAGAGAAAGACATTCCAGAAAAGACTTAGAAGGTGAATTTTGGGGTTCTCAGACATAATCAACTATGGCGTGTCTAAGCATAAGAAGTAGAAATAGTTGCTTTATTCTAAGCCCAGAATATGAATGACAGGGTAATGGAAACATCCCATTCATGGTAGGAGAAGTGGTTGGAGACAGAGTTAATGGTGAGACTACTTGAAATATTTGCTAGCATTATGACTCTTTTGGTTTTTTATGTGAGTATCTCTTTGGAGGTAAGGTTGAGTGGAGACTTAGAGAGCCTTCCTGAAACAACTTCTATATCTTAGAGGATAGACTGGTGCCCCCCAATAGCAGACACCTCCAGCAAGGCTCTAAGTTGGGAAATGTAAGCAGTGTGGAAGAATGACGAGTTAGGGAAGAATCTGAGAGAAAGTTTCTCTCCCATCTCCTCATCAACACACACACACACACACACAGAGTTACAGTCTTCCTAAGTCCATGAGAGCTCAGTGTCTTCCAGACATGAACTGAGTGTGTACCATATGCGAAGCAGGGGACTGTGGGAAGACACCTGAACAACCTAACTCTCACATTCCCTGACACCTTCTCCCCGCAGATCAAAGGTTTCCAGTTAGTCATTTTGCACTTTGGTGTAAATTAGTTTTAAAGCCAGATCTGTCTCCCAACACCAACCTGGTTTGGAAAAGTTCTGATTGACAAGGGTGGGGGGTGTCTTTGGGACTTTAGTCCATCTGTCTGCCATTCCCTCCTCCTGCCCCACAGCCCCATTCTCCTGCACCACACTGCAAAGGAATATGTGGTCTCAAACCCATTTGCTTTTTTTCTTTCCTGCTCCATGCATTTCCTCTTGTCAGGACACCGCCTCTGCTCATCATGTATGGAAGAGGGTGGGACAAGGCTTTTCCCACAGAGCAGAGTGCCCCACAGCACTGGGACAGTCCCTTCCTCCTCACAACAGAACAATGGAAGGATGTCAGGTCAGGCTGATTCAAGAAAGGCAAGGCCTTCAGGATGGGAATGGAGGGTGGGGACGTATCTCAACCTGAATCTACACAGGAGTACACAGAGTTTTTTATTTTTACTACATGTCTACATGAACAAAGAATAAACGGGAAAACCCAATTATTGATGTGATACAAATATTAGAAAACAAAGAGGAAAAAGCAAATCTGAGATGTGAGTGGTTCTTTAAAGGCAATGCCAATGAAGATCATGTTTTCAGATACATTTATGTATAAGGACATGTATAAATATATTTAGATATATGGTTTGTCATCTATACATATGTATGTACAAATATAAGGTACCTGGTGTGGAGATACAAAGGAAAGACAAAGCACAGTTGCTGCTTTAAGGGAGCCCCTTCTGTGCTTATAGAGACCATGTGCAATGCAGAGGTGTGCTGGGGTCTACTCACACCCACTCACACCTGCTCATACACCCAGCTGCCTGCTCACCAGAGTCAATTGTGCACATCTCTTCCCAACTCCCTGCTCAGCGGCATAACTTTGATTGTTTCAGTTGGCCATGATGAGGATATTTATGTAATTCAGGATTTTTTTTTTCTGAATGCTGCTTCTCAGCATATCACTGATTATGTGTTTTATAAATGCAGTAAATGTATTTTGCTGTGATTTTATTTGACTACAGTTGCTTCATTTCCTTCTGTTCAGCTCTACACAGGCATTTCTGACAATCATTTGTCTTGAAAAGAAGAGTGAGGTGGAAAATTGTGTTACAGAATAAAAATTCCTTATCTTTCTATTTAGGGCTCTTAATAGGCTGCCCCCAGTGTATCTCTTTCTCACTAAAAATGTTCAGGCCCATTCAGAGTATGATAAGCCAGGCATCTCTCCATCCCGGCATTCCCATCTACACTGACACCTCTGACTTGACTGGGTGTGGTGCATTCACCCTCACTGTTCTAATCCAACCCATTCTTCAAGGCAACTGGAACGTCCAGCTCCTTCAGGAAGTCCACCAGACACTGTTCTAGGTATTAACCTAATCTATTCCAAACTACTATCAGCTGTGTGCTAGAGATGACAAAATTTGATTTGCATCCATGTAGTCTGACGCCAGGGTCCATAAACTTACCCACAAAGCCAGGACTGACATCCAGGGACTGCAATCGTGGCTCCCATTTCTGACTTCACACTTGGTTTCTTGATCACTCATTTGACACAGGCTAACTAATGGCATTTCCAGCTATGTTGCCTTATGTTCTTACTAATTGTTTTTGCCATCTCACTTCGTCACCTGAAAGCCTGGGACAGCATGTTCTGATTCCGTCATACATCTCTTCCATATATTAGGTTAACATTTGTTCAATGATTCAGATAATGGCCTCCTTAAATTCCTCCTCATTCTTTTGCTACTCCCTGAGTTTACCAGATGGCTGGATATATATCGGACAGAGACTTATGTGTCCTTAACTGACCTTAAAGAAGATATATAAAGTAGAATTTTCTTTATTAAAAAACAAATAATTACTAAAAATTATAAGAATAAGAGAAACACTCCTCTACACCTTAGAGGATGCTACTACTCATTTGCACCAAGCCCCTGGGCTCTGCTCTTTCCTCTCCTTTCAATTATGAAAAATAATTGGGTTCAGTTTGCTCCTTTTAATGAATTCATTTCTCCCACGAGTTACAGTGACTGGGAACCTGACTGTGATTCCTTGGCACCCTGCTAGGCTCTATAGCTTAAGGATTTTGTTCCTTGAAAGATTAGGTATAGATTTATCATTTATTTCAGTTACCTAGAGCAGGGGGCACAGCCCCCAAAGTAAACAGATGCCATCATGAGAACACTCCCTAGTGGAACTCAATACAACAGTTTTCAGGGAGCTGAAAGAGCAGGTCTGAACAAGTAACACTGAAGATAATTTCCAAATTCAATTATATTCTTTGCTGAGGTAAATACACACACCCCAAAGAGGCAGTTTCAGTTGTAGGCGTCAATTGAAACCTAAAGTAGATTGAGAATTACTGATTCCCTTCTTTAACTTGAACTCATGAACACTTTGGATCACTTTAAGGTCAAAGGACAATATGGATGGTCTGACCCTTGACTCTCAGCTGCCTTTTCCTTTCCCTGTATTCAGTCATCATCATGTATAATCAACTCTTCTCTTCTTTGGCATATAATCTACTTCTATACTCATTTCATGGTTGATGACTGTTACATAGATCTTCATTGCACTTTTAGAACACTATTTGATTTTAGGTTACAATGATCTCGATTAAAATATGGAAAGTATTTGATTTGAATTCATTTGCTTTCCATTAATGGCATCAATAAAAAATACCTAAAATACAGCAGTCATGACCTATTAGCAGAGATGTGTCCCACCTAGTCATTTTTAGGATAAGCTACTGATGTCCTAAAACACTGTGAATGCTGCATAGACCTTAAAGTAATAATTGAACACAACCCATTGCAGAATGTCTTGACCTGCAGCTATTGCTCCAACTGAGAATCACCTAAAAGAGCCTCCAGGCAGCAAAAAGGCCCCCCACACAGAAGAAGCCCACTGGGCAAATGCCTCCTTGCCTAAGGGCCAACCCCAGCCTGGCTGCTCATAAACACCATTAGCAAAGCCTACTGCTGAGTTATTATGCAGCAGGAGGATGCTTGAAACTGCTGGTTAGTATTGTTGTTTTATTTCTCACTTGCCTGGGTCAAAGTGGCAACATTCCCTTGAAAAGATCAGGCAAATTTCAACTTTTCTCAGTTGTTCCAGCAGATGAGAATTATGGACTGATTTACTACATGTGGTGACTTTCCAAATATCCAGTGTTGCCCATTGTACAGGGATTGTGTCACTGGTAAAGATAATTCAGAAAACTCATCAATAAATGGAGTCCTATTAAGTTATCTCTATAAGAATCTTCTCCAAAGCTTAAACCAATAACCAAATCAAGGCATATTTTAATCAATAAGTTATCCATGGAATTAAACTACACATTATGAGAGACCAAAGGACAAATAAAATCAAATTTGTGTGGAGACACTAAGTTAACAATTTCTAACTTTCAGTTCCAATTTATCAATTTAATTTCTCTTATCCTGTCTGATTCTATTACCCTCTTACCTCACCTACTCCCAACAGCCATTAAAAGGTTGAAAATTTGAAATGACAATTGAAAGATGTAGGTGGCAAAACTAGGCCAAGAGTTTTTAAATATATTTATTTAATGTTTTCTAACTACTTTATGATTGTGTTCTTGAGCCAAGACACTACAACCCAATGTCTTATCTGTTAGTATGTCCTTCTATCACCTCATTCATGATATTCATATATGAAAATCTAAATAGTACACTTAAGAAATGAGTTTCAGGTCAGTTTTGTTTTTGAGGAGTAAACACTTTTGAGGAAACGACCCAATAACTCTGAATTGTCACATTTATTTGGGCTCATTGGTGTTGACGATGCTCTCCACTCCTGCAGAACCACTGTGTGAGCTGTATTCTTTATGGGGTCGAGTGCCATGAACTCTCAGTGGTAGCTGCTGACCTCTGCTTCATGCCATCTTGCAGCCGGCTTTCCGGAATGAGAGCATCCTGACGGCTTTGTTCTTTCCTTGTGTAGACCTTGAAAAGCTGAGGAAACTTCGTAGAGGGATGGGTCCCAGTGAGACGACTGGACTTGTTGTTGGAATGAATGTTTAACTTGATTGGCTTTCTGCTTCCATAATCATCAATCCTCCCCTGGAATTGTATTCACATTTTATGAACTCTCTGTCTCTTCGGCTCCTTTGATCTGCAGACATTGTCTTCCAGTTGGGCATTTGCCTGCCTCCCAACTCATCAACCCCAAAGTCCATCTAAACAATGTGCTACATAAGAACTTAGTGTTTCCCAAATAACAAAAGATAGATCTGAATGCTTCAGTGCACCATGAAAGGCTGTTGAAACCATCAATCTTGCTGGCTCTGGAGAGGTCAAGAGACAGCAGGGCCAGCTGGCCAATCAATTAACCACGAAATTCAGTTTGGAGCCTAAGAAAAGCCATCCTGTGTTTTTTGTTGTTGTTTTTTTTTTGTTTTTTTTCCAGCAACACAACTGTTAATATTTACAGCACATCATATGTAAAGACTGAAGGAAATGAACGGAGTTACTCTGAAGAGCAGGAAATACTATAATCATTGGTAATTTTCATGTGCTGCCAAAAAGAATCAGTCCCACAGAACATGTAGTTTCTTGAATCAAATAGAACATGGAAAGTGTCTTATAAATGCTCTAGAAAAGAAATTGCATGGTGTTCATCCATAAAAGGTTATGCTAGTCTTTACTTACAATTAGCATTGATGTTCAATGTAAGTCAGAAAAGAAACTTCTTGTTCGGTCTCCTGGAATGAAACTTCTGTAATTATATGTGATCAATTGTATGCTAATGCCTATGCGCACATAAAGGAGAAAAATAAATTAATTAACTGATAGCTTGTGAAAGGGGATGGAATCCACAGAGAGGACCCCTGCAGAATGAACTGTTTCTTTCATATGTGACCTTCTGCTCTATCTCTTAGTTCCAATCCTAGAATTCTATGCATTCCTTGTCTTTATTCTCCATGTAATCTGTCCTCCATTCCCTCCATTTATCTTTGATCACAGATAGAAAGTTATCTTCTCCAAGAGAAGACTTTTTTCACAATCTGTCACATCTAAATTTCAATAACAGATTTCCATTTGCCTTATATACAAGTGTTCTTTCGTGTCACACATTCAGACACCTAATATTTTTTTCCACCCTGCACATTACCTGCTTAATTTTTACTAACCCCCAATGAGAGGCATATTTGACCTCAATTTTTTAAAAAGAAATTAAAACATCAAAGTGCTGAATTAATTGAGGCAACCCACTTAAGCACCTAACTCAATGCCTAATTCATAAAGATCAAGCAATGTTCTGTGATTTAATTATTATTACTGTCAAATGGTCTAAGATAATATCACCTGTGAGTGATAAAGTCAAGATTTGAACCTTAATTGATTTAATACTGAAGTCTCCTATTTCCCTCCATCTACCATATTTTTGGTTCAAGCCACATTTATTATTAAGTCAGGCATCCTCTAAAAATGAAAAGATAGAAGGAGGTTATCAGAAGGAACCTTCGAAAAGAAGGACAAATGGTGTCCAGGGACATTTGGGGTGATTCATTTATGGAAGTAGGGGAAACAGCTACTGACTCTTGGGGCATTTTGAAAGTTAGTAACTAAAGTCCAAGAAGCAGGCAGAGAAAACTAGGATAGTCTCCCCTTGTCCGAAGGTATTTGGGTGCTGGAGGAGAATTAGTGGATTTGGTTGTGTTTAGAATCTAGGATGGAACTAGAAAATGAAAGATGAAGCATTGTTAAATATGTTACAGTAACAAGAGTCCTGATTATAACTTTGAAGTTCTAATCAAAGATCTGTATTTTTTTTAATCTATTTAATGGAAAAAAGATGAACTTTTGCTCCCCTGGTTTTAGTTTCTTTATAAAAGGACTAGATTAGATGTCTCTTAACAGATTATCTCTAAAGTCCATTTCAGTTCTAAAATCCTACAAGTGCACTAAAGCATACAGAATTCAGTGAGTTATCTTGAATGCAGAACATATTCCTCTAAAATAATAATGCTATGTTCAGGGGGATAATAGCATCCATTTATACAGCTACTTCTCTACTAGTATTCATATGTGCATATGATATCTTGACTCCCTTTCACAATTCAATCTGACAAAAGTTTCAGTCATTAAGTACCTTGTTTAAGGTTAAATGGATTCAAACCCATTTTCAATGACTTCTTTCTACTTTATAGTTGCTTAAATTTCCCAATTAAATTAAATCTCCCCCAAAGTCATTAATAAAGTTGTATCTTCCAAAGAGTAGAGGGTCAGAATACAGAAACTGAACACTGTAAGAAATCCAGGGAGAAATTGTAAAGGATGAATCATTGAATAAATAAGTATTTAGCCCTCCATCTTCACCAGATGACTCCTATTCTCTCCCACTCAACTCAGGCATTTCTTTATAGTTTTGGGCTGGAGGGGGAAGAAGGGAGGTGCAAAACAAACAGTAACAAAAATGCTACTAAGTTGTATAGTGCAGATTATGAAACAAATACTCCATTTGTGCCTACAGAGCTGGCATTATTATCCTGCCCCAAAGGGGAGAAGAAATCTAGGAGCAGAAAAGTCAAGGGATGCTCAAGGTCATAAAAAAAGGGCTTCGAAGAACATGGTTCTCTAATTATTCTGGCATCCTTTACACTTTTTTGCCAACAGAAAACTACATTTAAAAAAAAAAAACAGATTAATTTATAATACATACATTTCACTAAAGATTGGTAGGGGTGGAAGTGAAAGAGAAAGGCTATGGCCTGAAGTTCAGGATCTCTGGAAGGAACCTCCCAGTTCTCTCTTTATACACCACAATAATCCTCTCATAAATCACACAGATAATGCCAGTGCTTTTTTAAAGCACTGGGGATATTGCCTAAGGCAAGTTCAACCCTAGCTGGAGATAGCAAAGTATCAGCACGTGATTTTCCCTATTTAATACAGAGAGCTGATGGTCCACCAGTGTGAATGGACACTGACTACCAATCTCCCCATTCTCATTACTAGCTTTTTTTTTTTTTTTTTTTTCAATATCTAATCTCCAGCTGTTTTGAATGACAGTCCTAGGGTTGGATATAAGAATCAAATAATTCTCTAGACCTTAGAATTGTAACACTGCTTTTTATATTATTTGGGGGTTTTGGAACTGAGAATATGGGTTGACTCTAGAGAAGATGTTGAGCAAAATTTTTTTTTCCTTTTGATATTAAGATATCATATATATTAGGTATTTGACAACATAGCTTCTGATTACAGAATTTATCTTAAAGGATTTTTTTTTTCATTTAAAAAATGTCTTGGTTTTCAAATATTGGTTATTCCTTACTATACCCAAGCAGTTCCTGTTAATCAATGTTTTCCAATATTCTTTAATCTTATTCCTTAGTACTTTTGCATGTATGATCCTCTCTTTAAGTCTCTTATATCTCTTCTTTTTTCACTTAGCCTTCTCAGTCCTTTGGAGTTAGAATCTTGAGGGTCTCATTTCTTCCCTGACAATATACAGTATCAGCTAACTTTCACCAATGATTACAATGTACCAGATAATCTGCTAAATACTTTGCTGGCTGTTTCACTGCCTAATGCTTACTAAAATGAAATAATATTGGCAGAAGTCTTGCCTCTATTTCACACATGAGGAAACTGAGCTTTAGAGAAGTTAGATGTCTTGCCTACAGTTCACCATTGGTAGATAATGATATAGTGACTAAAACCCCATCAGTTGAACTTTGGGCCCAGAAGGATAAACAGACTGTTCCTTATGGGGTCCCCACAACTACTAACAAGAACAGCACAAGCCTTCATTTCCTTGTGACTCCAAACTTGTGTTACTAACCATGATACAGATGAGTCTTATGGTCACAGTATGCTGTTTTCATGGTTTTCTCTTTGCCTCATTCACTCTACCCTCCGAGTTCACCTTCCATTACATTGTGAATAAGTTCCTTCATCTATAGATTTATTAACTATCTGACTACATCTTTGTCGTTATGGAAAATGAATCTCCCGATGATATCACATTTCCGTTACATCACTTTTCAACCTATCTCACCCCATCGAAATTTCACAATGAGGAAGGAGGTTGGGTGAGTTTTTCCTGCACCATGCTCAGACTTGCATGTCACCTCCATCATTTTGTGTGGTTCAGTATCTGAAAAGGACTATATACAGTTTCATCATCTCTAGTGATCTCACGCCTAATGATTTTGACTCTTGTGTCAGAAGAGGAACTCACTCTGTCTTTGTAAGTCCTAGCACAGTGCTCAGAAGGTATCACTTGAATGACTAAATGACTTTCGTAGTGGCTTCAACGTCTTCATTTATATTATTTCTCTAGTTTGATCTCCCACATGATTCTTTGGAAATCAACATCCAAAGTAACATTGACAAAATAAATATTGATGGTGTGAAAATAGTAGACCCTCTCCCAGGTTCTTAATGTATGATGAATGTCCTTCTTGCTGTAAAGAAGACTGTAATGTTAAATTGCTTTCATCTCTATACATGCAGATATTAATTAGTGCTAACTCAGAGAGTGAGAAGGGGAAGAGAATAATAGGCAGAGGACAGACAGAAGAGACAGAGAATATACACTGAGGGAGTTTAAGTAACAGTTGCTTGGGGGACTTTTTTTTTTTTTTGGCTGAAGTCAAGATTTGTGCCTGAAGGTATAAACTGAAAGAGTTTTCTCAAGAATCAACTAAAAGAATAAACTTCAGTTGACCTCAGGTTAAAAACCGACAAAACCTGAAAAGAAAAACAAGATTTATTTCTCAAAAGGTGGCAAAGCTGAACTCTGTAATCATCCGGCATCCCCATACCTTTCTGCCTCTAACAGTGAGCATCCCCAGTGACCCCCACAGCCCTCTTTCAGGAAAGTTCTGATAGTTGGATGAGTGTGACATTCCCAACTAGTGAAAAAGAAAAGAAGAGAAAAAGAGCTGAGAGATTAGGAGGCAGGAGGAACAATCCCCAGAGTTTTACATACTATTGGATGTATTGTATTTATTGCCTGCTCAGAGGTAGCTGCCAATAAGACAACAGTCTACTGGCTTCTGTGTTGGGCTCAGATGTTTATCATTAGGACTTTTCAAGTACTTTAGAGGTGCTCTGGAGGCTTTCAGGCCGAGAAGGGAAACAATCAGCAGTCCTGAAAGAGTGGACTGTAGGAGGAGTTGGAGTAGCAGGGGCCAGACCATATATTCGTGGAGGCCCTTTCTAATGCCATTGACCTTTCCTTCACACAACCCCCTTTCTGGCTTCCATAGAAAAAAGGAATCTCTCCTTCCTGTGGCACTTACCCACTTGTGACTTTGTGTTATCATCATTTGTGCAATGTGTGTACAAAAAACTTTGGCTTCTCCTTATTTCTACTTTAGCACAAGGTATGGCCCCCACTAGGAATTCAGTAAATGGTTTTTTTTTTTTCTTTTGGCCCTTAGGATGTACATCTTCTTCTTTCTTTTTTTTTTTTTTTTTTTTTTTTTTTTTTTTTTTTTTTTTTTTTTTTTTTAAATTTTAGTAAATGCTTTTTGAATGAAAAAGTGATTTCTAGGAATTGAGCTCTTTGAAAAAGTGTCTCCTGCTTGGGAAGAAGTCATCTCAGCAGCAGCTGTAGGTCGCTTGGCATCTCCTGTAGAATTTCCTTCTGTCACATGACAAGTGTCAATGCTGGAATCAGAAGCCAGGTAAATATTCACATGCAGGTTTTGATGCCACCATGTGATCATATGGCTATGGATTTTTTTTCAAATTGAAGTAATATTTATTGTCATTAGAGAACACTTGGAATATATAGAAATAGAGAGAAAATGCATAATAAAAATCACCTGAGGGTCCATCACCTTACAGTGTCAACATTTCCTTTCTGTGTTGGCTTCTTTTTAATTATTTTTCTATTTTTATTATACTTTTTTGTATCATGCTTTGTTATCTTAGTAAATTGATCAGAAATATTTCTCCCCATAATTACATAAATATATAATGTCAAAGGAGTATTTAAGTGATAAATTTTATATAGCCATTTCCCTAATATTGGATATTATTTCCATCTTTTTCTGTTCATAAATCATAGTTTCCTGATCACCTTTCAATCAGAAAATGCTTTGTATTAAAAAATAAATAAATATTCTTAGATATAAAATACATAATATTCTTAGAGTAGTTTTCCAGAATAAAAATTGTAGGACTAGAGGGTATACGTATTTCGAAAAAACATAACACCAATTGCCCAAAATCTCACTTTGGAGGCAATTTTTAAAAATTTATTATTTTACTTACAATGTTCTGTTATTATTACTTGTTATAGTCATAGCTTCTCATAAATAAGTTATTTCTTACGTTAAAAATACATCTCGTGGACTGTCAGAAATAGAGCAGACGTTCAACAAGGTTTTTTCTTAAAGAAGTGAACTTCGTCAAAGGATCATTGAAGGAGTTGAGCATTAGGCTGAATCCTGCAGCTTTGTCAGTCACGAGGGCTTCTTTCTTTCTCAAGAAAGGAAACGAGGCTTCAATGCATCACGGCAGGTATGATGGAAGGGCTGGCTTATAAGCTAGGTGACCAGTGACACAGAGGCTGTCAGTGGACCAGGGGAATTTCCTGACCTTGCACATGATGACAGACTTCTCACTTACTAGATGGTGGTTTGCTAAACAGAGAAAATTTAAAAATAATAAAACAAGGAATAAATATGTAAGAACCCCAGGATTCTAGAATTTTATTGCTGGAAAGTCCATAGACATCTGCGAGTTCCGGTTTGATGAAATATTTCATATTTAATAAAGTTAAATATTAATAAAATAATAAAAATATTCACTAAAAATCAAGGCCTGACCAGATTTAAATGGCTTGAGTAAGTAATACAACTCACTGGTGACAGAGCTCTTGAGAAAGAACATCTCATCCATTGTCCAAATAAAAAATGAAGCCATCTCTTCATTCTGTTCAAAGAATGGGTCACAGTCACATTAACATCTTTATGTCATTTATATTCTGTATTGTTGCTTCCGATGATGTTTAGAGTTGGAATAGTTCTGGGACTATCTGAAAAAAAACACTGAACTGGGATTCTAAAACCTCAATGAAACCTCAATGTATCAGTCAGATACTTAAATTCCCCTATTCTCACTCTCCTAATCTAGAAAACAGTCCTGTCCTTGCTATACTATAAGATCACCCTAAATTTAAATTGGGGAAATAACTTGAAAGCACCAAATATTGTTCAAATATAAGGAATTATGAATATTAATATCATTTCCCCTATTCATAATGTAACATTGGGCACATCAATTTAAAGCTAAAGACACTGCAGATTGGGGCTTCCTTTTTAGGTGTTTGTGGTGCCATTTTCCGTATTTCAGAACTTCAGAATCCTGACTTCAAAATGTATGATGGAATGCAGCTGAAAAGTGAATTCACTGAAGTAAGGAAGCAAGTGAAAGTGTGAAAAATCAACACCAGGAGTGTGCCCTGCAGGCCTAGCAGGTAAGGCCCCCAGACATAATCTACATACATCCCCAGGACCCAGATTCGAGACCTGGAGCAGGGGGAAATCTAAGATGAACAACTAAATCAAATAAATAAATGTTCTTCCTGCCTGCCTACCCACTCACCTTCATTTCTGCCCACACCTTTCCTTGGGGAAAAGAAAAAAATCAATGACAAGCAAACAGGCAGTCGAATATATTTCTGTCTGGTATCTGGAAGGTTAGCATTCAAGTTTTCAAGCACATGTCTCTTGTTTTATAAAGAAGTAATCCTGAAAGGCAAAGTGTTATTTTACTTAGTTATTAGAGAGGTCTGTGGCTATTTCGTTTAAATAATTTGGTAGTTAAGGAGATTAGGAAATTTTAAAATAGTTGACTAGATAGATAAATGCGGGAATGCACAAGAGGTTTGAGAGTGAATGCTACTTGAAGCTAAGTAGAGAGAGAGGTGAATGGTTCAAGCAGATTTTCTAAGTTCTTCTATTGAATACAATACAGAGAAACATCTTTCCTTATGGACAACAGTTATACAAGTATGATAGGCAGTTGGTACCCTCTTAGACGGTGCTTGAAATGAGATGAGAAGACATGTCTTTTGCAAATCAGTCTTCCATAATATGGATATTTTGTGTTGATCAATAAACTTTCTTTTAAGGGAGTTTTTTTGGAAAAGGATTTTTAGCACTAATAAGTTACAAAACAAAATGAGTCAACTCGGAAGTAGGAGCCTCATAGATGTCATCCAGAATATTCCTCCATTATCTACCAATCAGAACCAGAATTTGGAGGAAGTTCTATTTTGCAGGAAAAAAATGAAAAAGGGTCATTGGTTGAGCTCATAAAGTGTGCTGATAAAGTCCTATATTCAACAGTTCAGCAATTCTTATACCACCTTTTCACATGTGTGTATGTATACACACACATATTACTTTTTTTAGAGCTATGGGAAATTAAAGTTTAATAGAATATATTTATCTTAACATCTCAACACTGACTTCATGCTGGGATGTGGTTTGTCTGTAATAAAAGGATGACTGACTTTTCCTCATTTCTTGGATAAATCTTAAAAGAGGGGGCTAAAGACAAAATATGAAAAGAAGAGAAAAGTAAGCTATATTCTGTTTTCCAATAAAGAACTGAGGTTAGATAATTTTTACTTTTCGCTGCATTGTACTCAGAAATTATTTGAAAGCTAAAGCAGTGAAAAGCAGGTTTCATGCAGCTACTGCCTCTGATTCACAGACTGGCAGAACAAAATGCTGACTGACTTTATAAATAGATCTATAGAAACTGATAAATCAGGCCCTGAAACAAAAAGATGAAGCAAAAAGACCCAGTTAGAAAAAGTGAAAGAGGTGATTTTTCAAGCATCAGATGTTCCAAGTTGAAAGGCATTCAGGTTCACTTGTGTTTGCTCTCAACTTTCAAACTCTGACAGGTACTTAAAGCCCTTGCAGAAAGTGGTTCATCAGGTCATCTGCAGTCAGTCTTCATGCTTACAGCCTAGAATAGCTAATGACATGCAACTCACTCTCAGTTAAATGGATAGTGTCTTTCATCTGTGAAGGCAGAAGCTGGTCATCAGCACTGTAAGAACAGAGACAACTGTATACAAATATGCAGTCTCCAAAATGTTAGCAAATTAGCATTTATAAGGAGCCTAATATATTGTCTGTGTTATTTTAGGTCAAGTTTTCTAATTTTCATTCATCCCCTCTAATATGTTTGTTATGTGCCTTCTATGTTTCAAGCACTATTCCAAAGGTTGGAATTACTACCCTGAACAAGTAGGTAAAGTTCTTCATTCGTCAAGCTTTAACTTCTGTTTCAAGAGTGGTAGAGGTAGTAGGAGACAGGGTAAAAGACAATCAGCAAAATGTCAGAGAGTGATAGAAACACTGCATGCAATTAACATAAGGTGTTCTGAAATTCAATGATAGCTACAAGCTAAGGTCAGAGAAGTCCTCACTGAGGGTGTGACACTTAACTAAGTTCTAGGTGCAGATCTGAGGGAAAGTGTTCTAGTTATAGAAAACTGCAGTGCCAATGTCCTAAGGTCTAAGGGACCTTAGATTGTATTCTGTATGGAAGCAACATAATCTATTAATTTTTTTTAAAAGGAAAGGTACAGTCAGGAATGAAAGTGAGTAGGCGGGCACACACGTAGAGAGAGGAGAAAGAAACACTTATTTTTTTAATTTAGTTGTTCATCTTGGTTGTTTTCCCTGGATCCAGGTCTTGAACTGGGGATGTGTATGGACTGTGAAAGAAGCCACTAGGCCACCAGGGTGCACCGATTTTTATAGAGATTATTTTGGACAAGTGAGGAAAAGATGGTTTCAACTGAAGTTGGTCCCTAGGGCACTCCAGAGAAAGCCCAGGAGTTTTCCAGAGTTAGCACAAGGGGAAGCATTTTTGAAACTTCAGTGGCTCGCCAGGGCACTTAAAGCATGGAAGGAGCTTGAAATCAAGCAGTGGACATTTTGCAGGTGTGTGAGAAAGACACAGGGACTGGGCTCAGAGACCAGAAGTCCTTTGTTCTCCCCTAGACACTTACAGAAACAACAGTCAGAGCTGCATTACCTTGCAACAGTGCTCAGGTTTCCAAGTTTTTGAGAAAAGGTCCAGCATCTACTCTAATCTCCATCTGCACTGGGCGGGGTGGGGTGGAGTTGGGGGCTTCAGCAGCAAACTCAAACTCAGCCACATCCCTGGTTCTCTCAGGGGCTCTTTCAGAAACAGCGGAGGCAGGAATGTTAATTTTCAGCAGTGTGAACACACACAGCACCAGGAGTGGCAGACCTAGGTAGTGCTGAGTAACGGAGGGTGGAATATGACTTATGGTCGGCGTGAACTCTTGACTCTAATGAAGCCCAAAAGGAGGGATTTGAGAGCAGCATGAACAGGATTTGTAGAGGCAAGGCGCTCCTCCTATCCCACACCTAGAGACTCGGGCTTCAGTGACTGTGCCCTCTGGTGAAGCAACCTGTGGACCAGATTTGGTCCTGGTGGCTTGGTGAGGACAGCAAGTCCAAGCACAGCCAGCAGAGACAAGTCTCCTAGCCCCAACCAACAGAGCTTTATAAGCAAAACAAGCCCCCCACCAGGATATAACAGCTGAACTGCTCCTGCCCCACTGCCCTTTCCTCACCCAACAGCCATCTTCACTCCCTGACACAGCAAAAAGCACTATGGAAGCTTATAAAGGTCAAAAAATAAAACAAAGATCAAGCACCCCCTGGCAGAAACCAAAAAACTAACAGCTGGAACAAGAACCCATACCATGGGGTGAGTGGAGAGAAGAAAACGCACTTTGAAACCTCAAGAAATGGAAGCACAACTAAATGAAATCAATTTTGAAGATATGGAAGATTGGTTCTTTTTTAACAGATAAAGAATTCAAAGCTACGATCATAAAGATATTCAAAAATTTAAAAGAAAATTCAGAAAAACAAAACAATGACCTCAAAAATGTAATTAAGGAGCAGAAGGCAGAAACTGAAGTTCCACAGAAACAAACTAACAGAGATACAGGATCTAAAGGATTTAATTAATGAAACTAAGGATAACATAGAAAGCTATGGGACTAGAATAACCCAAATGGAGGAAAGGATAAGTGATCTAGAGTATAGTAATGCAGAAAGGAGTCAGGAGAAAGAAGAAAGAGAAATTAAATGCAAAAAAAAAAAAAAAAAAAAAAAAAAAAAAAAAAAAAAAAAAAAAAAAAAAAAAAAAAAACAAAAAAAAAAAAAAAAAAAAAAAAAAAAAAAAAAAAATAAAAAAAAAAAAAAAAAAAAAAAAAAAAAAAAAAAAAAAAAAAAAAAAAAGAAAAAAAAAAAAAAAAA
>RJWH01000232.1:868856-915483 GCA_004363575.1 Solenodon paradoxus | reverse complement strand
ACAGAACACCTAATTATATAAATGCAAAAAACCTACACCAAGACAGATAATTGTGAAAATATCAAAAGTCAAGACAAAGAAAAAATCCTAAAGGTAGCCAGGGGAAAAAAAGTAGGTAACATATAATGAGTGTCCCATCAGACTAACCTCAGACTTCTCAGCAGCCTAGAAGAGAATGGAATGGTGTCTTCAAAATACTACAAGATAAAAAGTTCTAGCCAAGTATACTATTTCTTGCAAAACTCCTTAGAATTTGAGGGTGAAATAAAGGTTTTCCCAGCAAACAAAATCTGAAAGGTTTTGCTGCATAAGACCTCATCTACAAGAAATGTTAAAAGAGGCTTTACTAAACCAAAGAGAAGAAACTTTATAAAAATCCAAAAGGAGTAACAAATAAACAAAATCAGAAAACAAAAATAAAATTGGCAGTAGCAAGTTCTCAAATATCACTAATCACTTTAAATATAAATGGACCGAACTCACCAATTGAAGGGTGCAGAGTGGTTAAATGGGTTGAAAAACAAAACCCAGCTATATGCTTTTTGCAAGAAACTCACCTAAAATCAAGAGACAAAAAAAGACAAAGTAAATGGATGGAGAACAGTACTTCAGGCTAATGGTGAATCCAAAAAAAAAAAAGGGAAGAACTACTATATTTACCTGAGATAAAGTAGTCTTTCAACTAAATAAGGATAAAAAGGTAAAGATGGACCTTATATAATGATAAAGTGATCAACAGACCAGAAAAACTTAACACCTATTAATATATATGCACCCAATAAAGGAGAACCCAAACATACAAGCAAATATTAACAGACCTAAATAGAGATATTGACAGCAAACAATAATAGTAGGGGATTTTAATATTCCTCTTTCAGTAAAAGAAAGATCATCCAGACAGAGAAACAAAATCTTTAAACAAAAAAAATAGAAGAAATTGACTTAATAGATCTATTGAGAGCACTTCACCCTAAAACTATTGACTCTACATTCTTTTCAAGTACTCAGGGAATATTCTCAAGGATAAACCATATGTCGGGACACAAAACAAGTCTCGATAAATTTTCAAAGATTGAAATTATATATATCATCTTTTCAGATCACAATGGTATCAAACTAGAGATTAACCAAAAGGAGGAGAGGAAAACTGCAAAAGAAGGGAGAATAAACAACATATTATTGAACAACCATTGGGCAAAGTAGGAAATTAAGAATGAAATTTAAAAAATACCTGGAGTCAAATGAAAAAAAAAAAAAAAAAAAGACATGATATATCAGAATCTGTGGAATGTAACAAAAGCAGTAGTAAGAGGAAAATTTATAGTGATACAATCCTAACTCAGAAAACAAGAAGGATCACAAAGAAAAAACTTAAACCTTTACCTAAAGAAATTAGAAAAAGAAGAAGAAAAAAAGACTAAATCCAAGAGAAGCCAGGAAATAATAAAGCTAAATGCAGAAATCAATGAAATAGACATTTAGAAGACTATCCAAAAATCAATGAAACCAAAAGCTGGTTATTTGAAAGAATAAACAAAACAGGCCACTAACCAGACTCAAAAAAAAAGAGGAGAGAAAACACAAATAAATAGAATCAGAAATGAAAGAATAATCACAATGGACACAGCAGAAGTACAGAGGATTGTAAGAGAATATCATCAACAACTATATGGCAACAAATTGGGCAACCTAGAAGAACTGCTCACGTTTCTGAAAATGTAAAACATTCCAAAACTAAACTGAGAAAAACTAGAAATCATGAGTAGATAAATTACAAGCAAGGGAATTAAAATAGTAAGTAAAACCTACCCCAAAATAAAAGCCCTTGACTAGTTTCACAAGTGAATTCTACAATGTTAGGCTGGCCCAGAGCGACAAAGTGGCAGCCATACCCGGGAAAAAGGTGGCTGACGTCAGACTAAGGGATTGAAGCCCACACCTGGAATCACAGGACCAATCCACAACCGGAGAACCTCGCCCAGTTGAGCAAACTCCAATAAAGCCCTGGCTATTCGACTTTTTGTTTGATTGACTTTCTTTCCTCGCGGAGCCCAGAGAAAAAACCTTTCATACAAACTTTCAAAGAAGAATTATTACCAATCCTTCTTAAACTGTTCAAAAAAACTTAAGATGGCAAATTTCCAATCACTTTTTATGATGTCAATATTATGCTGATTCCAAAGTCAGATAAAGACAGTATCAACAAAGAAAATTATAGCCTGATATTTCTGATGAATATTGATGCAAAAATTCTTAACAAAATACTAGCAAAGTGAATTTAACAACATATTAGATAAATCATGCACCATGATCAAGTGGGATTTATCCCAGAGATACAAGGATGATTCAACTTTTACAAATCAATAAATGTGATACAGTACATTAATAAACAAGGACAAAAATCACATGATCATCTTAAAAGATGCAGAAAAAAGCATTTGATAAGATTCCACACCCCTTTATGTTAAAAACCCTCCAAAAATAGGTATGGAAGGAATGTACTTCAACATAATAAAGGCTGCTCATTGCAAGCCCATGGCCAACATTGTACTCAGTGGAGAAAAACTGTAAGCTTTTCCTCTCAGATCAGGAACAAGTCAAGGATACCTACTCTCACCATTACTTTTTAATATAGTGTTGGAGGTCGTGGCCAATACAGTTAGATAAGAAAAAGACATAAATGTATCCAAATAGGAAAAGAAGAAGTGAAATGATCACTATGTATGGATGACAGGATAATAACATACAAGAAGAACTCCAATGACAACTAAAAGACTACTAAAAATAATACATACAATGAAGTGGCAGTCTATAAAATAAATCTTAAAAATGCATTGCATTTCTGTATGCTAACAATAAAAATACAGAAAGAGAACTCAATAAAACAATACCATTTACAATTACATTAAAAAAAGAAACACCTGGGAATAAACCTAACCCAAGAAGTCAAGGACCAGTACTATGAGAATTATTGGAAATTGCTAAAAGAATTAGAAGATAATAAAAAGAAAGATGATAAAAAAAGAAATATTTCATGCTCATGGATTAAAAGAATTAACATAATCAAAATGGTCACACTGCCAAGGCAATACACAGATTCAATGCTATCCCTATCAAAATTCCAAAGGCATTCCTCACAGACATTGAACAAAAATAAATTATGAAATTTATTTGGAACTACAGACAACACAGGATAGCAAAAACAATCCTCAGCGGGGGAAAAAAAACAAAACAATGATGGAGGAGTCATGCTCCCTGTCTTCAAACTCTGTTACAAAGAAATAATGATCAAAACAGCACGGTATTGGGATAAAAACAGAAATATAGATCAATGGAACAGAATTGAAAGCCGAAAAGTAAACTGACAAATACATGCACATCTCATTTTCAAAGAAGGATTCAAAAAACTTACAATAGGGCAAGGATAGTCTCATAAATAAATGGTGCTGGGAGAACTAGACAGCCACATGCAAAAGACTGAAACTAGACCACCACCTAACACCATACATAGAAATTAACTCAAGGTGGATTAAAGACTTAGTTTAAGGCTGGAAACCATAAAATACATAGAACAAACTGTAGGCAAACATTATTGGACATAGACCTAAGAGATACCTTTTGGAACTCAACTTGAATTGCAAGGCAAATAAAGTTCAATGTAAACAAATGGGATTACATAAAACTAAAAGCTTCTACATAGCAAAAGAAATGCTCATCAAAACAAAAAGGCACGCAACTGAATGAGAAAAGATATTTGCCTGTAGGTCTCTGACAGGGGTTGATATCCAAAAACCACAAAGAACTCATAAAATGGATAATAAAAAAAAAGCAATCCAATCAAAAAATGAGCTGATGACCTTAATAGACACCGCTTCTCCAAGGATGACATATAAATGACTAACAGGTTCATGAAAAGATGTTCTACCTCCCTTATCATTAGAGAAATGCAAATCAAAACTATAATGAGATATCACCTCATACCTGTGAAAATAGTTATCCAAAAAAAAAAAAAATTAAATAAGGGAAACAAGTGTTGGAGAGGATGAAGAGAAAAGGGAACTCTAATTCACTGTGGGAGTGTAAAATGGGACAACTATTCTGGAAAGCAATATGGAGAGTCCTCAAAGAATTGAGAGTGGAAATTTCCACGTGATCCATTTATTCTCCTATTGAGTATTTACCCTAAAAAGGGCAACAACAAATATTTGCAGAGATATATGCACCCGCATGTTCATTGCAGCATTATTTACAATAGCCAAGAGCTGGAAACAACCTAAATGCCTATCAACAGATGAGTGGATAAAAAAGATGTGATTTATAGACACAATGAAATACTATGCAACCATCAAAAACAGATTTAGCAAGATAAACCAGAAGCAGACATTGTATGATATCACTCATATGAGGTGTATAGAGATAGAAAATAAGTAAATGACATAAATTAAACAATACTAGGGGGCCGGGGAGAAAGAGAGACAGACAGACAGACAGACAGACAGAGAGAAGAGAGGGAGCATTTACCCAAACAATAGAATCTTAGTGGTGGGGGGGAAATGGCAAATCAAAGTGTACAGAAGAGGTGAGGAAGGGATGAGGGAAAAGGGGTAAAGGGAATTAAGTGTAAACTGAAGGGGAAAAAAACTGAGATAGCAGTAAGCCCATTGTGCTATATACAGATGTAAATTTGCTATTATGATAGCTCAAAATAAGTTAATGTTAAAATGCAATATTCCTTCAATAAAATCAATAAAAAATACAAAAACAAAAACAAAGCCCAAACAAACAAACAAAGAGTTTATTTTGGCTGTTGTAAGGAGGATTCTTTGGAAGGGGCCAATGCTAATCAAAAGGATAAATTTGAAAACCACTGCTCAACTAAGCAAGAGATAATGGCTTAGTCTAAGGAGAAGTAAAGACAGAGAAAATTGGAAGGATTCTGGGGATATTTGCTAACAGAAGTTATAGGAGAGGTCAATAGATTAGATATGGGGGTAAGGGAGATAATGAGGGAAAGAAAATAACTCCCAGATATCTGAACTGAGTAATTGCTATCTATCCAATCATGCTATCTACCCAATTACTTGAGTGATTACTCAAGTAATTGGGTAGATAGTGTTGGTATTTAGCAGGATGTATAAGATCAGCAAAAGGGCTGGTTACAGGGGGTTGGGGGGGTGGGGGGTGGGGAAGACTGGCTTTGTGTTTTGACAGTTAAATTGGAGTTGCTTAATAGAGCTACAAGTCTGTAGTTCAAGGAGACAGGAACTAGGAGCAGAGCAATATGCTATAAATATATAGGTGTTATTGAGATCATATGATTGGATGTAATAAGAACATTTGGACATTTGGAAGTTAAATGAAGAGAAAGAGTGTAGGATACTGAGATTGAGGAATCAGTGACATAGAAAATTAAGAGATTTACTTAAAAATAAATCCACGTGTAGCAATCAGGCATAGTCCACATACAACCCATACATAGTCCACATCACATCCCAGGACCCAGGGGCGGGGGTTTGGGGCCAGCCAGGAGAACAGCTACATAAAATAAATAAAATTTCCTCCTCTCTTTCTGCCTGCCGGTCTCTCTTTTCAACTTCATTCCTTTCTGTACTTTTAAACAAAACAAAATGAAACATAGCTTTGTCTAGAGGAAAATCTGGATGATCCTTCTCCCTTAACTGTATTTGGAGTTAAAAAATAGAACACAAACTAGAAAGGAAAGGCAAGTTTCTTGGTAGTGCTTGGTAATCATTGGTATTAGCTTTCCCTCACAAATAACATATTCTTTCTTATGGATGACTTGCCGGAGAAGGGAGAGGAAGCAGTGAGAGTAGGTAATTACTTAATCTGCAAAAAAGATATACATATTATATATATATGTGTGTGTGTATATACATATATATAAAGAGAAAGATCTACGTGTGACTATCACGTCAAAATTCAGAAAGCAAAATGTACAGCATATGAAAGAAAAGTAGGCAGAAATTTGTTAGTTGTGGGAGACTTTAATTCCCCTCAGCCTCTGACGGATCAAGTTTTGGCTTTGATAACAGACAGTAGGGTAAGAACTCGTATTACTTTATTCTTTTAGCTTTTGATTCATGTTTTGAGAATGGAAAGCTTAAGACTATGTAAGGTCAGAGGAAAATTATCTGAATCTGGATCCAATGTACCTTTTAAATTCTCTACAAGCTGCAGGCTAACCTTCTGTAGCTACAGAGAATAAGCATTTGCATGATTTGCATGTAACACATTAGATAACCAGGAGCTTGCATGTCTGTGTATATATATATAGATATATATGTAGATATATATTCCCTCTATATCTAGCTACAAATTCCTCCCTCCTGGTCCTTCTGCCTTTGTTGTCGTTAACCAGAATATAACAAAACAAGCAAAAAGTTTTCCAAAAACCTCTCCGAAGTTAACAAAGTCCCTCACTCTATATATCATGTCCTGGGTGCAGAGTGATTTGAGACAACTGTCATGCAAATGAATAGAAAAACACCACTATTCAAAAGAAAATATTAAAGCAGCAGCATTTTTTTATTTTTTATTTTTATTTTTTTTGCCAGTCACTGTTTGCTCTTTCACCTAGGAACAGTCATATTAAATATAATTTTAAAAATGAAACTAGTGGAAAAATCTAAATTGCGATTTATATTTCTGTTTAAATGACTAGAGAGTTCTCCTTTCTAGGTTCTATTGTTTGGGTTGAAGGAAAAAAGTATCAGTGGATCTGGCTGAAATGATTTACTGGCTACCAGGATGCAAAAACAGGAGTGATTCTGGAAAGAAAACACTGAAAATGCACCAGCACTCTGCAGAAGGGCACAGAGGCCACACAGGACTATACTCCATGCTTTTGCTTATTGGTGTGTGTGAAACAGTGTAAGACAAAAGTAGATGCTAGAAGTAGCTCAGGAATGAAGAACAAATGCAGCTACTATGTATTAAGTAGTACTCTGATGGACTGCAGTTGAGGAAAAAGACTTTTGAGAGAAAAGGAGATCAACTTTTTTCAGCTGCAAGTAACAAAAAGTATCCATTTATTTCTCAGCTAGTCAAAAAGAAAACTAAATAAAACTCAATTCTTTTGGTGAAAGGTAGGAAATATGAACAGACAAGAGTATAAATGATAAAGTCTATAGGTCAGAACATAGTGTCTAACTTATGTGAAATGGAAAGGAGCAACATTTACTGTGTTTTACTTACAGACTTTGTGTTCATGTTATGAAAAGACAATTCTGTTGTATATACTTAGGAAATAATTCTAAAATTAAATAACAGCTCTGGGAAGAAAAGGTTGTTTGAAACAATTTCCCTCTAAAGACTGCATCCATGGAACAATTAGTAAAGATCAAGGGACATTCATTAGTCATAAGTAGATTCCCCTATTCTGCTGTGATGTGATCATTCAAGAGGTTTAAAGAAATACGTTGTAATCTGACTGATTAGGTTCTTCAGCTGTGATTATCAGTCTCCTTTGATTATTCACTTAATTGCTATCTAAATCAAGGAAAGCTATTCAGTGATTGCTTCTTAATCTTTAAAAATATTTTGACTGGTGGATGTAGTATCTTTAATTTATCTTGGGTTTTGAGCAGTGCCTGCTATACTGTTGTTTTGTTTCAATATGGAAATAGAATGTACTAACAACAACATTGAAATTAGCCGTATGTTATAATTTATGTGTCAAATGGACTGTGATGAGAAATGCAGGACTCAGAAAATCAATGGATCATCAACAGGGAATTGGTTCCATGAGGAATAATTTGGAATTACTCTTTGTAATTGCATTTCAGAGGTAGAGAGTTTTTTGATAGAATGCAAATCCCTCATTTTGTAGGTAAAGAAATAGTGGCTTAGTATTGAATGGGCACGTGATTGGCAGGTATTATTGTGGTACTACGCATTCCATTCTCATTGGAAATCAAATGAAAAAAACTGAGATTCTTAAAGGCAGGTGATTTGCCTGTGGCCAGTCATGCTGTTTAGTTAAACTAAATCAGGACATGAATTCACTTTTTCTATCTTCTCATATAGTGTTCTTTCCACTACTAAGTATTGCCACATTCATTCTTTTGCAAATGAAAACCTAATTGAGGTCATAGGTATTTTTAAGTTTAGATAATTAAAATTTTTAAAGGGTGACATTTCTTCTATATGGCAAATATTTTCAGAGAAAAAGTGAGATCCAGATAATAAATGATTTTTTATTTAGCAAGGTTAAATAATAGAATAAAAATTAACTGTTTGATGGAAAGTGGCTCATTATTTGCTCTGTGTCCCCTCCTGTGTTATTAACTGCAGTCACTGTGATTCACAGGCTGAGCATAGTGCCTCCTCTGTGGGAGATGATGGATCTGGAAAGAAATAGAGGGAGGAGGCTAGGACTGAGAGTCAGGATCTGGGTCCATATCTATTTCTTCCTTTACTGAGAATAAGGTGTTTGACATGTTTTTACTTTTCCTTGTATTTATTTTTCATCTACTTAAACTACTTATCTCAAAAGGTTCAGAAGAAGACCAAATTAATTACTAACATAAAAAAAGATTATTAGTGGCTCTCAACTCTATCTCATTCAATGTCTCCTTTTTATACTAGTTGGTAAAGCATCTTAACTATCTTGAAATGAAATTTGTAGATACTATACTTTATCTACAAAGATATTTTTAAATAATCACAATAGTACCTGTCACATAAAAGAGAAGTAGAGGAAAATATTTTTTAATTAATAATAAAATACAGATCTGGACGCTTAGAGATTTAAACCAGGCACAATCCACATACATCTCAAGGTCCTTGGCTCAAGACCCCATCTGGGGAAACAACCAAGATGAACAGCTGAATAAAGTGATTTTTCCTCCCCTCTCTTTCTGCCTGTTTGTCTGCCCTCCTTTATTCCTGCCTGTACCTTTCCTTTAAAAAAAATTTCAAAGTAAAACACAGATCCATAATTTTTTCATTGATTTTACAATGCAAATGACTCAGAAATTCAAAAGCACTTTGTAACCTGTTTGGCAACAAATCCTGACATAAATCGACATGAAATTGCAGCCCTCATTTTCCCTCTTAATGTAAATAACCAGTTTTTCTTGCAGAAAAATGAATGTTTTTGATTAGAGATGCTATCTTGGTTTCTACTAATAGTATTACACAATATACACAATACATGCATCAGATTACCTTTAAAAATAGGTTAAATTCTAAAATGCATCTAGTCTCAAGAGCTTTAAGAAGGAATGTGTGTGATTACTGTTATAATTTTTAGCACTTGTTATGGTTACTACATGCCCATCATTGCTCTCAGCTCCCCAGTCTTTTAAATCTATTTAAATATCAGTATTATTTCTGTTTTCCAGGGAAGGAACATGAGACAGAGGTGAAGTAACTTTCCCAAAGTCACACAGCTGGGGTCTGGTAGAGTGACGGTGAGACAGTGTCAGTGGACAGGCTGCAGTGCCATGTTTTACTGCCATGCAGCACAGGCTTCGACAGTATGTGCTTGGGCATCATTACTCTGGAAGCCAAAAAGAAGTAATCAGACATGTGCACCCCGGGGACCTAGCAGTTTAGTCCACTGGGCAGAGTCCTTATGCATCCCAAGGTCCCAAGTTCAAGACCCGGGGCCAGGGGAAACCTCCAAGATGAACAACTAAAGAAAAGAAATAAATATTCCATCCTCCTCTTCCTGCCCGCCTGTCTGACTGCTCACCTTCATTCCTGCCTACATCTTTTCCTTAAAAAAAAAAAAAAATATATATATATATATTATATATGCATATATATAATATATATATTATATATGCATATATATAATATATATATTATATATGCATATATATAATATATATATACATATATATATATATAGTGATCAGATACTTGTGCTTCTCCTTGGAAGACTTACACAATTTTCCATCATACTGATGACTTAACAACAACTTTTGGCATGATATGATCCTCTGAAATGGTGAAAAATGAAGTACTCCCATTAAAACAAAAGACATTTGATTTATATGGTAACTGCATACCTAAAAATTCACGGTGATTAAATCATAAAAAATTCATATGTAAAACAGAGTTAGGAACTTGACATAAATGATTACAAACATATTTTTCATCTACATGAGTAGATGCTGGACATCAAGCACTGGGGGCTTAGACAATCCTTCATTGTGCAGTAGCTGCCATGTGCCCTGGGCCCAGTCCACTGAATGCCAGCAGTTCTCCAATACTTGCCGATATAATCAACCCAGAAATTATCAAAAGTCAGTAGGTACTACCCAACTGAAAACTAGTAGTCTAACCTGCAGCTCTTTCATTAGTACATGCAGCCCTTTCGTTAGTACCATCCTTTATTAGAACTATGAAGACAACACCAATTAAAATCTATTAGTGGAGCATTCAGAATTTCAGGTGCTTAATAATATAAAAAACATGCAAATACAAAATTTGACCAAATAGATTTAACTATGTTATCTTTAACTATTTTCAAAAATTATGTGTATGTTGTTTTTGAAAAGATCATCCTTTCTGACAAGAGTAACTGAATGACTGTACCATGCTGAGTCACTGGCAAGAAAGGGATTCCAAAGGAAAACTAATGCTCATTGCTTTTGGTAGTTTAGTTTTATATAAATGGTGTGTGTGTGTGTGTGTGTGTGTGTGTGTGTGTGTGTGTGTGTGTGTGTTGTACAGATGCATATATACATATATATGTATATATATACACACATATATGTGAAACGGAAGGAAGGAAAGGAGGGAGGGAGGGCAGAAAGAAGAAATCTAAGAATAATTTGATTTTTGTTTGTTTTCTTTTATGAGTTTTCTAAGGATTACTTCCTTCTCTTTTGAAAATAAAACTAATCCTTAAAACCTACTCAATTGGCACCTTTTCCTGAAATCTTTATTCTTATCCCCAGACCCATCAGAATACATCTCTCTTGTGCTTGTTCAGTACTAATGGTGTAAAAGACATCACAGTGAATATCTGTCATCATTCTTGATTGACACTACTGTCATCCTTACAAAAAAGAAGTGTGATAGGAATCACTCATATCTTAAGTTTAAAGCTATCCTAGTCATTATTTCATAACAACTTCCAATAAACAGAGAAACATACAGATGTGTATGCTTTTGTAATGTAGGGTGGAAAGGCATGTTTTGTTTGTTTGCTTATTTGTCTTTGACCAAGACAGAGCAAGGGGGGCCCAAATAGTTAGCTTCTTTAAGAGGAAACTGCAAAAGATTTGTTTTTCATTGTTACAGTCAATAAACTGGGCAAAATCTCCACCCAAACTGAAATAGAATTCGTTTTAAGGGCTTATACCACCAACATAACCTATACAAATAAACACTTATTTACATATTCTAAAAAGCTCTCAGGAGGTCTCATCCAGGGTGACTTCCCAAGGGTTTAACCAAGAGAAGTTTTAGCCTTGTCACTGTTAGGAAGCAGGTGAGTCAGAAAAGACTCAAACAAAGGCCTTGGGACAAGGTCTGCTTCTTTGGCTAATTTTACTCACTGCCTCTTGAATTTAAACAAACCTAGAAACCCTGTGTCTAAACTAATCTGGTAATCACTTGCCTTCCTCTTCAACTAACATGGAGTGAATACACAGGCAAAACTCAAGATAACTTTTCAAGGCCTGGCATACTTTTTGCAAACAGAAATTAAATTCTTACCCATGGCATTGAATCTGCAGGTTATTCTTTTTTTTTTTCAGAGATGATTAAAATTTACAAGGCCTGAACTGGGGAACCATGGAGGTGGAGAGCATCTAATGTTTGTTTCCGTGTCCCCGAGGCCAGCGGGGCTGCTGCCGGGCCCAGCATCTGCACCAGTCCCAGCTGACTGGAAGGTGGGCTGCCAGTGTGCAGCTGGGCTCTAGTAGCTCTAGAATGAACCTTGTTTCTTAAGTTATTATAAATGTTTTAGGTTGGTGTTATTTGTTTCGGGAGTGGAATATCAACAACAATGTTCGAAATGACAAATAATTGCTATGGTAGGTCCATGTGTTGCCTACAATTTAACCAAACATTTTATCACAGAAAAGCCTTCTGAGCCATATGGTCCTACCCACCTCCTGAAGGACATTTATAGTTCTCTCTTTCCTATAAACAGTTTAAAGTAACCACGATAAACATTCTGAAGAAAAGCTAAACTTACATTTGCTCCTCTTCTGTTGATTATTTGTGATATTAAGAAAATGTTTACGCATACAGAGGCAAAGTTTATGTGGGAGGAACTAATGCATATACCCCCTATGAAGTGATTTAATACTCGTTTATGTTGAGAATGAGAAATAATGAGCACAGTCTTCTGTACTGACACAAAATTTCAATAGCTTCTATGTAATAAGTTCATCAATAAGACATTAATTTCAAATACAACATATTAGAAAGACACGTCACCTCATTTGGTCTTTTCCTTCCAATATTAACCACAATACTTTCTCAAAAGAAAGAAGTATCATGACATGTATATCCCCAAAAAACATTCTAAAATTTTAAGGAAAGACCTGGAACCTCTGGAAATTCTTCAAAGTCATGACAAAATTTAACTGAGCTAACAGTATACAGTCTGGTGCCTACCACCTCATTAGCAAAATTTACTTAATACTCTTTGGGGTTTTTCGACTTAGTAAGGTAAGTCATTCATGGAGAGAAACATTCCAAAATTGAAAATGAAGCTTTCATTCTGTGTAGACTCTACCCCCTCTCCTCATTGCTACTTGCCATGGAGGTGGTATCTACTTGGGATAAGTATCTTATTGAAAGGGCAGTAAATAGAAATTGATTTTAACTAAGAGCTATTTAAATATTGCATCAGAGAAAACACTTTATTATTTCTTATACTTTCATGGGTCAATCATCACGAGCAGAATATTAGATACAAGGAAGATATACTATATACTTTTGGACTTCAGTAGGATTTTATATATTTGGATAGCATCATCTATACTTCTGTCCTTTCTCCAGTTCACATTTTGAAACATGTAATGGTTTGTAGTTGGCAAGAAAATGAACTCAAAGTTTCTCAGTGTGGGCGTGCAAAGTTTTCTAGAATAAAGGCCCCATCTGTCTCTCAATGATTACTCACTTCCACTGCCCTCCAACCTGTGAACCCTCGACTGTAATAGACTTGTACTACTTAATATCCCTTGAATAAGACATACCCATGGCTCTGTACCTTCATTCACACTGCCTTCTCATCTTGGAATGCTGTCCCGTTGTTTTCATTTCATTAAATCCTACTTTTCATTCAAGTTCCAGATCAAATATCAACTCCTCTGTGAAACCTTTCCAAATTTAAGGCCTAAAACAAAGCTCCTTCTGCAATTCATGGCATAATTTGTTGAATTTCCATTCTAGCACCGAAGATAGCCAACTTTGTATTTACAGTCCATTCTATAGGTATATCCATCCAATTAGATTCAGACCTCATTTAAGATAAACATTGGTTTTTAAATTGATTCAGTAGGTGCTCAACTAAATATTTCCACATTAACTTGACCAGAAAGAAGTAATAGGTGAATAGACAAACTTTAAATTTCTTAAATAAACAAAACACAAAGCAAAATTTAGAATTGGAAATTAAGAATACATATAGCCACACACACATATTAAGAGGAAGAAAAGCAAGAAGAAACAAAGGTATGTAGGTGACAGGTGAGAGGCAGAGAAGGAAGAGAGAGGAGGAAAAAATATTTTATTTATTTAGCTGTTCATTTCGGTTGTTCCCTCACCCCCAGCCCTGGACCACAAATCTCTGTCCTTGGGCTCTCTGTGGACTGCACCTCTAGTGCAGACAACACCTGAGCCACCAGAGTGCAGAAAGGATGTATAACCTTTATTTTCCTTGGACCAGGATCCAGAGCTAAATATTCAACCAAATAAATCTGAAGATCACAGAGGGCCAAGAAAAAAGTTAAAAAGTTAAAAAATAAAATAATTTAATTCCTTCTTTACAAGAAGCCAGAATAGCTGTGCACCCCTTCCCCGCCAATTTTCTAATTCGGGTCACATGAAATTTTGTGTGATGCATAAAAACCACTGGATCAACCATGACAGGGATAAAAGCAATTTTTTGTAGAAGGAAGGCTTTCTTTCCCCAAGAAAAAAAGAGAGACCCTTTCTTGCTCCTGACCTAGAGAGGAAGGACCTCCGTTTGGACTTCACAATTCCTTTCTCACTACCTTGCTCTGCTACAGGGCAAAAGCAGGAAGAAGTTCATTCAGAATTCTGAGTAGAAATGTATAGAGCTCATGCCATGGTTGCTAGAGCAGGAGGGAGAACAGAAAGGTCTGGGCAAAAAGAAAAAGAAAAAAGATACAATCAAGCAAGTAATCAGACAGCAAGATTTAAAGAGAGAATTAACAGATTTCTGCATCAGTCGAAGAGGAGTTCAAATGTACATTCCCAAGCCATATCGCCCGATGTTCCACTTTTAGGAAATGTGCAAAAACTATACATGAAGCTATAACTTTATATAGCAAAAACGGTATAAACAAAAACTGATCATATCAACATATGGAATGGCACTCAGAGATGCCCTAGTTTGAAAGGCCAGAAAAGATCTGCATATTCCTTCAGCTTTGTAAAAAAAAAATCTCCCATTTTTGCTGCATCATAGTTGAAGCTGAATCCCAGAGAAGTTTCCCAATTTTTGTCCATGTGTTTCTCGGAAGTCCTCTCTTCTTTACATGTGAACCGATTTCTCTTAGTTTCAAAACTTGCACAGGCGCTCTGGTAAGTGAACCCGGTCACTGCAAGCAGCTGACCTGCATCTAAAGTCCTTCGGAAAGGGCTTCTCAGTTTTCTGGCACACTGCCCAAGACAGAGATCTAAGACCCTCTTGAACGCTTTTCATTTGGTCTTTGTTGACTTGCACTTCTAGTTATTGTGTTTTACCCACCTGGACTCAGAAGGGTGTAGTGAGAATTAGAGTGATGAATACATGCAACAGTCTAGCCGGTGTCTAAGTATGGTCGGTGCACAACAAAATGATTTATTTCTGCTAGGTCTCTTGAAAGTCTAAATGCTCTGTCTGTGCTCTCTTCATGTCATCTGCCCATCACAGGTGGGCACATTCTTTTAGACATGATCATATTTAAGATTCAATATCACACTTCCATCACTTTGGCTCCAATAATCTCTTCAGCCAGCCCAGCATCACCCCAGAAATGATGTGCTAGCCACTGCGAGCTGTTGGCCTTTCCTAGATATACTGTGCTCAGCCACGACTCCACTCCATTTACTGCACAGTGTTTCTTCCCTGAAGCACCAGCTCCTGGCTTCCCTTTTGGATATGACACGGCTCGCCCCAGATTTTTCAGATTTAGCTGAAAGAGCTTTACTCTTTGAGAGTAAATCTCAAATATTGACCACCACAGTATAGTCCCACTTTCTGCTTTCCAGTCTTTTCTATTAGACTGAAGTCCAGCTTAATCATCTTTACTGTTGCGGGTTGCGTTGCCTGGAACAAAACAGGAGCTCAGTGAATAAATGAATGAATGGTTCTGTGCTCTGGTTCAACAAAGCCCGCTGTCTGTGATGATACTGTTTTTAAACATCTTTTGAAAAGCCCCACAGCTGAATAAAACCGAGTTCAGCCAATGTGGAATTAAAGTTTTGATGTTGTTGTTTGTTCTTTGTTTTTAGGCTGGAGACACAACTGAAGTCCCCTTTGAGATATTGGCATTTTAGTTGTATCAACAACTGCTTGCACTTTGCACAAGTTTAAACACCACTTTCCTTATTACTCCTCTTTCATTATTCAGAGACCCACCTCCCCATTCTCCCCACATCCTTTTAAGCATGTACACACCACACACACCACACACACACACACACACACACACACACACACACTTCTGAAGATCCTCCCAAGATAATTCAATGTGCTGATGACCTTCAGGATGCAGCTAGAGTAAACAATGAGCACTTTGAGAAAACATGCTCTGTTGTCAGCTTCTGTTGGGGGGAGGGGAGTGGAAGAGCAGAACTCTGAGGAGGGCGGGAGGCATGCAGGAGCATCTACCGTAAAAGCTATAACCTCCCTCCTCTTGTTTACAAAGAAAAGAAAATAGCTAATTGACGTAGGATGTGGGTGAGTTTGGTTTTCATCTCAATCCTGTTTTGCCTCATCTTGTGGTTGCCTTAGGAGCACATCAGGGCCAACCATTTCCAGGGCTTTAGGGGGTGAAAAATGAAATAAAACAACTCAGAGACTTTGGATCCTCCTCCCAGACTCAGGCCAGGGAAAAAAAGTAATTCCAGTGCCCTAAAGCTATAATTATGTAAAAATTATGAAAGCATCAAATTTGAGATCTTAAGAGATTACACTAATTTAAGCCTTGGATATTTTATTCCTATTGATAAAATAAGAAGGTGGTTAGAAAGCCTTTTGAAAGCAAAATCTCAAGCAAGCAGCACCAAACATTAATCAATGGCAAAAATCATCTTGAGTAGGAAATTTTCAAATTCTCTCGGTGGTTTCTGTGTTTGATGTTTATTGTCCTCATGTGCATATCAACATCAGTGGCTGAAAAAAGTATACTTACATCCCCAGTTTTGATACAGGTAAAACCACGACCAAACATAGTAATGATTTACCAATTGCTTCTATGGTGTTAAAATGAAACTTCTTTTTTAATGCTAAAACACGGTGGCAAGTCAAAAAAACAAAACAAAACAATATACATAGCTCAGCTCTGGAAAGCCTGCATAATATACTACTGATTAAATATAAATATCAATACATTTTATATTATTCATAAGTGACTATTAAATCTAAAAATTTTTAAATAATGCTCTACTGAGGTTAATAATCACATATAAAAATTTTGTTTTGGAAAAAGTCTTTATAGGGATTCAGAGTAAGAAAGCCAGCCTTTTATTTCTTAAACCATGCATTCATTCAATTGCAAACACCAATTATCTTAAACTTTATTTTTAAGCGCCTGTTTATTTCACCTTGTTGGTATGTGTGCTCTAAATGTTCAAGGCTTAGATATTAAATTAAATATAAGCATTCAAAATCAATATAATGCTGAAGGATGGGCAGAATGAACCATGTGACTAAGAGTTGAGCATAAAGAAGACATCTCTTGGTATTCTTGTGCATTAATGTCCAGATACCACCTACTTTCCTCTTTATCTAACTGCATATAATTTAAATGTTTCTCCATGATAATTAGCTTTGTTATGATTTTACGACTGTGGAAGGAGTGTGTCAGAGGGTTTGCTCAGACTTTTTCCAATAAACAAACCAAGAGTGAGACTCATTCTTCTGGCTGCTCTACTTCTCTAGGGCTGTTTGGACTTCGGCATTGCTCTCATGAAGGCTAGAGATGAAATAATCTTATTAAGTATTTTTAACTTACTGAGAACTAAATATCCTTGGGTATGAGTTAAGAAAAGCTCTTATCAAAGTCTGCCTGAGACTATATTCCAATACATAACTGAGATTCAACTTGTCTGACTGTCACTCCTGACCCTACCTGGCCAGAAGTTAAGCATGGAAATGAGAAGCCTCCCACACTTTTTAATCATTTCTCCCCAGTGCTTAACAAAGCAAGAAGAGATACTATCAAGAGTCAAGAAGGTGAACTCAAAGTGTTGATTTACCTCACTGCCGCCAACACTGGCTCGTCCATAGACTAAAGGAAGAACCATCTTTCTATAAACTCGTTGTCACTCCCAGATGATGCCTCATCCTAGTCTCTCCAAATCCCAAGCAGTCATGCCGCTGCTTTTGAAGAGATATCTTATTCAAATTGGGAGAAGAGAGAATAGCTTCTTCTGACACAAGGCTGCAGTTGAATGAGATACTTTTCAGATCTGAACCAATAAATGATCATTTTTATTTAAAGGCTTTGCTTGACACTCACAGTTCCCGATACGGGCTATGATCTCCATAGATATATGTTAGTGCTGAAAACAACCAACAAATGGCAGCGAAGTTCAGAATTCAGCAAATTAGTCTGTTTATTTGCGATATGGTTTCCTTTCAAGACTCTATTCTGAGGATATGGAAAATAAAAATAGCACGTTTGTCACCACACAGTAGGGGGACTGCTAGTACCAAAACAGTCTTCTTGAAAAACACACTCACAGGAGCCCTTGCTCACTGATGACAAAGCCTAATCTCTGTGATGTCTAGGGGTCCTGAGGTGCTTGGAGACAGATTTTAAGCATTTAGGAAACCATATAAAACATTCTTCTGTTTGATGAATCCTGGACTTTACTAATTATCTTAATAGGTAGAAATCTTCGATGTAATAGAAAGAAAAAAAAAGGAACAGGTCATTCTGTTAAAAACAAATTAAGAGTAGAAATTAGGTGAGTGGTGTCATTGTTGTCTATCCTTTTGGGTTATGTTGAGTTTTACTCAGAGTTCATCCTTAGGCCTTGAATTGAACATTTAGAACACGTCACCCACAAGGTGAAATAAACAGAGTGAGGTTATAAGAAGGCAAATCAGGGGATTCAGTAATCTTGCCCGATGAAGAAATGCACCTAGTGATCAGTAAGGGTGGATTCCTGGACAGGCAGGGCACATGAACAAAGGGTGTGCCTACCACTTGTCACCCTCATTTTCAGCTATTACTATGTGGTCCTCGGGTGATGACATAACTTGTTCTTTCCTTTCAAGAAACAGCAGGGATGACTATTTCCCCCCTGGAATCCTCTCTGTATCACCTCTATTATTATGGCAACAACTAGGAAGCCCTTCTTTTGTTTGGTCTTGCTCCAAAAATCAAGCATAGATGTTTATTTAAAACTACTAGGAATCATTGAGGTGAGCTAGCCTCATCTCTGTCTTTAGAGGTGAAGGGGACAAATCCCAGAGGGGTGCAATGATTTCTTTAGGGAGCCTCCCTTGGTAGGTAATAGTTGGATTACATTAGTCAATAGCATCTTTTCTACATTTGACAGAATTATCTGACTTCCAAGGAAAGAATAATGCTCCTCATCAAGGCACTGTGGAACAGACAGAAAAAAAAGATGAAAGTATATGGGATTACCAAAATATGGTTTCCCTGTCTGAAGAGTTCCTGAGATATGTCAGTTCATTAGTAAGTCAACTGGTTTAATGACTTGGCTAATGCTGCCCTGGCTCTTTTAAAGAGTAGAAAAGGAGAAGATTAAAGTGTGTTTCATCTATATAGAATTCCATGCAAATATAAAAATTCATATGTGGGAAAGTACGAGGAAATTGTATTGTGTATCTCATTTAATCTTTAGAAAATATCATAATATTATGCAATGGATATTAATCCAAAGTAAGAATCTACCAGAGAGTCCTCAATGTCCAAAATCTCTAGAATATCATATAGAGCCAGATTCTGTTCTTACTTAATAAAACACCTCACATTGCAAGCACATGTAGAAAAAGGTTTGTGTAAACAAAATTCATCCACACTCCTGCCTAGGAAAGTTCGGTAAATAATATGTAGATTGCTAGTAACTATTGTGGGAGAAAAATATGTCAGCCCACAAAGGAATCTAGAATCCTTAGTAGGAATTTGTAATCATATGGAGAAATTTTGGTGCAAAATAGGAAACTTGGCATTATCTGTCCCTCTATTATTTCTCCAGATGTCTGTAACCATTGTTACTTTTCATTAGGTACTATTCTTCCCATCATTCCTCCTTATTCAAATTCCCTAATTCTAGTTTTTCACTGGGTCCACCTTGTTGGAGCTTTTCACTTGTACTATTATTCACTTATCTCTCTATCTCACTGTTCCTTTATGTCTGTCTTATTCCTCAGTCCACTATCGCTAGGAGAAGTATATTGTTAACTTTACCACTCCCTGGGATGGGAGATAGATATATGAATGGTCTGGTAAGTGCTCGGCCAAGGATTTATGAGGAACTGGAAGACAAAGGGAAAGCCTTGGTTAGCTAAGCATAAAGATAGATTATGTGACCCTGCTTTCTGAGATACTCACATGGAGTGTATTCGACATTTATTTACTTAGTAGCTATAACACTTAATAGAAAATATAAAGGCTCACTTTCAACCAAATTAGGATTTGACTAACTCCCTTGATAAGACCAGTTCAAGTTTAGCTTGAGAGCCTTCTGCAAAGGTGGATTCAATGGATCCTGGTTTTAGTGGCATGTCCTCAATGAATCTATTTCTAATTCCTTAACTTTTTAAAGTCAGTGTCCACTACTTTTGCTACACAGTGAAATAGGCTTTTGGACCCAATCAGAGACTTTGTGAATAGTGAAAGAAGATTTTGGAATTTTTTTTCTAATCTTTTTAATGTAAAAATTGGACTTTGGACTATCTCAGAGGCAACTTGGGTTTTACCTTCAACCTTTCCTTCCCAGGATTTCCATTTTCTGCAGACCTGAATGAGATGTCTCACCTTTTCCCTGCATGGAAATAAGCAACAATGGAACTGCTTTGTGAGACAGAAAATGATGAAGCCTTTCCAAGTGAGGAGGATGTGGAAAGTGCCAAAGAGCCAGAGGGCCAATGCAGGAGAGAAATGGATTTGACTTCCTTTAGCTCATAATGAATGCAATTCTTTTGAGTCTAGGCTCAGGTAAACCTTCAGAAAGACAGTCTTTGAATCTGTGAAAAGGACAGTCAGTGTGTCTTGGGGAGAAGTCACAGCTCCCTTCTCTCTGAAAAGTGTCCTTGTGTCACACTAGCTAAACAACGACCTGATATTCTCTGGGTGGCAGTGAGATGAAAATGATGGAGAATTCACCATCAGTGTGCTTTAGGGATGGAAAAAAGAATTGCCTTTATTTGTACGAAATATTAATGGGATTATATTTTTGATACCTGTTGTGAAGGGAAAAAACTACTAAGTACTGACCTTATACCAAATAGGAAATTAGGAACTTTAGAAATGTTTTGTTTTGAACCTCACCACCCTGTGAGGTATTTCTATCTCCCTCTTGATAAGAAAATCAAGAAGCAGAAGTGAAAGTCTTAAAGTGGTAAAATGCAGGCTATAATCAAGATCCTTGATACTGTTTTCCATGATACTCGGCCTGGGCACCAATAGTTTGCATTCATTTCTAATTTCTGGTTAAAAAACCCACTTGACTTTGGAATCTTTCTTGAGATTCCAGAGTCAGAGCTGTTTTCTGAAACCCTTGCACACCCTTGAGGTCAGAGGAGTTACCTAGATATTGATATCCCAAAGTCTGAGGAAGAGGTGTACACTCCCAGGTGTGTTAACTAAAGTGACTCAGAGAGTGAAAAATGTGCCTCCAGCAGCCCCGTGTTTGCTACCACGGAGATGGCACAAACAGCAAGCTGGCAGACGACTGCCAACTCATTTGCATCTGGTTGTTCATAGAAACCTCGCCTCGAGCGTGTACCAACCAAAACTATCAGGGAAAGTGCCTAATTCTAAATCTAAACTGTTTTCTGAGAATGAGAGCACTAAGACCTTTTCTGCACACTCAGTGCCAATATCTTAAAATGGAAAACAAGATCATTAAAGAATAGAAGAATAAGAATACTGAGGAAAATGTGCCTGCATTTTACTGGGATTAATGAGCAAGCTTTCCAGAATGTGAGACAAAAGGCATTTTCTTATGAATGAATGATTCTGTGTTGAATTCTGTTTCTGAAATTTTTGTCTTCGAGAAACCTCCACTTAACAACCAGCATAGTCATGTTCAGCAAGTCTGAACACATGCCGTAAGTTTATATAATCTTACTGAGGGAAGTACCCAACCCTTTCTTTAAATTAGTAATATATAGAGCAAAGATTGCATCTATCCTGTGCCCTAATGCTTCATTAAATCATAGTCTTCATGAGTTTGTGACATCACAGCTTATCACCATGGAAACAACTATGATGACATACATTACCCAGTAGCACTCTGAGTTGTCAATCAATTCTCTCTGCTATGCTCAGCCAAACCAAATTCACTTATATTTTCACATGTTAAAAAATGTTCTCTCTAGTAAAGACTAGGAGGACCAAAAACAATGATTATCTCTAGAGTAACCATGAATAATTCTCTTTTATTTTTCAGTGGTTAGCTCTAATTATTTCCCAATTTTCACATGTTTATAAACACTGCACAGTAAAAAATAGACTTTAAAATGTAGTAATATAAGTCGTTCTCTACAGTGCTACTTAATACTCATGACTTTTAATAAGAACTGTTATGTTTTGCAAGCAAACTTTTATGTTCTAACAAATAGCATGGTTTGCTAAATAGAGCTCCTAAAAGTAAAAGTCAAGATTGTGAGAATGTTCTTACTATGTCCCGTGGAGGGACACAAAGTTAGCTCATTTTACTTCTTCAGTTTTCACAATTAAGAGCAAAGTGAAGACCTTATTTCTCTGTTTCATCCTAAAGCAGTGGAGAGTTAGAAAACAAGCTCATCATGAGATTTCTGGAAGGAAATTACCAAATAGAATTTAGATGTAATCCTGCAAAATACAAGTGTCTAAACCAAAAATTATGAGTTTTGTCTCTTTATTACTCAACACAAAGTAGGTATTCACCAAACGTTATTAAATAGTGAATAATAAAAGATTTGAGCAAGCAAAACAATGAGCAATTTGTAATTGAGGATTCTGTTTTCATTATTACTGGAAAGGTTAAATTTACACATTAGTGGAGATAGAGCTATGAATACATAGCAATGATTTTACAGCAGCTTAAACAAGTTTATCCATCAGGGGAAACTTCAAGCATCCAGTTGCCAGCTAAGACAAAAATTATTTTTATCAAAATGAAAATCTTTTCCTCTGTGAGGGACCTGGTAAATAGAATTAAAAGATAAGCTACAAACTGGGAGAGAATATGTGTAAACCCTATATCAGAGAGAAGACACCTCTCAAGAATATATAAATAACTCCCCAAACTAGCCATCAAAAACCAATCCCATTAGAAAATAAGCAAAAGGCATGAAAAGATATTTCACTGAACAGCAGATACAGATGGCAAATAAGCCTATGAAAAGATAATTTATAGTATTAACCATCAGGGAAATGCAAGTTAAAACCAAAATGAGATGTCACTATTCACCTATCATAATGACTAACAAAAAAAGTGACACTATCAAATTCTGATGAGGATGAAGAAAACCTGGATCACTCTCACATTGCTGAAGGGTATATAAAATGGCACAGTCATGTTGAAGAGTTGGCATTTCTTAAAAAAACTAAACATGAAACTACTATATGACCCAGCAAGCACAATGCTGGGCATTTATCCCAGACAATGGAAGACTGGTGTTCATACAAAAACCTGTACATGAATATTTATAGAAACTTTATTTGTAATAGTCAGAGAATGGAAATAACCCAGGTGTACAATGGGCAAATGTTTAAGCAGCTATTCCGCGAAATAGTATGGAGCAATATAAAGGAACAATCTATTGATATGCACAACATGGGTAAATCTACAGAATATAATGTCAGTTAAAGATTTGCCAAAGAATTATGCTGAATGGAAAGAGCCAGCACCTAGAAGATCACACTTTATGATTTTATCTATATAACATTTTTGAAATGACAAATTATTAATGGTTGCCAGGATTAAAGAGGGGAGTGGTCAAGCAAAGAAAGTAGATATGACTATAAAAAGGCATCATGAGGGATTCTTGTAGTGATGAAAATATTCTGTATCAGTGTTAACATCCTGGTTGTTTTATTGCACAATGGTTTTTGCAAGATAACAATTTGGGGGAAACTGGGATACAACTCACAGTATCTCTCCCTATTATTTCTTATTATGGCATGTGATTATACAGTTATCTCAAAATACATGTTTAATTTTAATTGTTATCTTCAAGGAAGATATTATTTTAAAATTTAAGCTATAGTGTCCACGAACAACATTATAACTAAAAGAGTTATCTGTCAAAAGTGTCTATGATTTTACCTGAGTGGGATTAGCATGTTGACAAAATGTAGCTTATGAGGCATCATTAAAAAAAAAATCTAAAGGCATGCATTTCAAGCAGATGCTCCCTACTGAAAACACAAGTACTCAAAACTGTAACAATGGTTGTCAGAAATGATGGTATTATAACAGAGAAAGTGGATCAAGTTCTAAATCTGTATTGAGAGCTCCCCAAATTACAACTTCATATTCAAAATGCAGTTGTCAGGTGTTTTTACAGTTTTACAAGTGAATACTCTTCTTTTCTCTCTCCCTGTTGTGCGTCTCTGAGAAAACCACGCAGATGAAAGGAAGGGAGACTTCTGGTGCAAATAATGAAGCCTGTGTAGGATTCTCAAAAGTTTATTTGCTTATTCAACAAACATTTTTTTCCCCAGAGTTTATTATATAACCAGTGCCTGTCCTTAGCTTGGGGAGACAAAGATAAAGAGAGTTTGGTCCTTTCTGTTAAAGAAGTTCATGCAAAAGGAGAGAGAAATATTTCCCTACTAAGAGCATTTTACAATACAATGTAATAAGTGCAGTGACAAAATAAATCAACAAAGGAAGCACGCAGGAAAAACACTGAATTCAGATTAGGAGTTAGAGCAGTCCGGGAAATGGAGAGTGTTCTGAGATGAGCCAGTTCCTGAGCAGTGAACATGTGTTAGTCAAGAAAAAACAAAAACAAAAACAAAAGCAGAGCAAAAACAAAAGACAAGGAGTTCCAAAAAATACCTGTGACTTCAATTTTGATAAATTCCAGTTCTGAGGGAGTTTAAGAAATAGAAATTCCCTGGCATGGCTAAAAAATGGACCAAAAATCACTCCATTTATCTCTGTACACCAGTGTGCTGAGTAGAAGTACAGCCCTGAACACAGTCCCAAACATTCCCGCTGCCAGCTGCCTGTGAAACATGGTGTTAGAGTGTGATCAGGATGTTGGTGCTGAGTATGTCATAAGCCCCCAACATTTTTTTTAAGTGTGTGTGTGAGAGAGTAATATTTAGTTACATGAGGTACCCAGTTTCTCTCTGTAACAGTGACATTCCTTTTTTTTTAAGGCAGAGTTCAGGCAGAAATGAAGTGAGAAGGCAGGCAGGAAGAGAGAGGAGGAGGAAGGAGCACTTAATTTTATTTAGTTGCTCATCTTGGTTGTTCCCCTCAGCCCCAGGACACGAACCCAGTCCCTGGAACGTACATAGTCTATGCCCTACTGGAAGCAGTTGACGCAACTGCAAGTCCACCAGGCCTCGTCGGCATTCTTACACACTTATTCCCCCCTGTACTATTAAATACTACAAGCACCATTATTTTTTTTCTTCAAGAAAGGTGCAGGCAGGAATGAAGGTGATTTAATTTATTATTTTGTTCATCTTGCTTGTTCTCCCCAGCCCCAGGTCTCAAACCTGCATCTTTGGGATATATGTGAACTACATTGGTGAACTCATCCACTCAGTCATGGGAAAACATCTAAACACTATTTTCAAGTCACTAAAATCTCCAAAGAAAATAAATATATACTTATACTATTTATATAATGATTTATGATCATTCACATAGATCTGATATATATATAACTTGATCTTGACTAAATGATAACAGTCTAATCAATAACTGCTTTATATGCAAAAAGATCTTGGCATAACTGTAGTCAACAAATAGTATCATTTTAATGATTAGACTTATGCTTGCTTAATAATGCATGCCTGTTTAAAGAAAGAAGAGATGAAATCTGAATCCAGAGGTTCCTTTATAAATCATTGTTTGGAGAAAACAAAGATTACTTGAAAAGTATAAACATAGGTTAAGTTTAAGCATCATTTGATCATTTGTTCAAAACTTTGGAAATGAAGATTGAGAAATAAAATGTAAGTGCACACGTTTGATGATAGTGTAAGGCTAGGACTTTTTTTCAGAATTCAAAGAATGGAAAATGATAGATAAAGCAAAATTTCATTTGGTCAGTGAAAACATTTTATCAATAAAAATATTTGCTGCATAAGCGCCACTGTGTATGCCCGAAAAGAAATAACAGCTGGGTATATTCCTATGTTAGGATCTACTGAACCAAAGTGTATCTAGAATAATTTAAAAAAAATTTGTGAGATTCATTGACTTCTAATGCCTTAGACTTTGAAGTGACTTGATTTTATTTTATATTTTTAGATCAAAAGATTGCCGATACTGTTTTTGCTGTAGAAAGAGATCTTTGTATCAGCATGGCCAATGCAACACTGAGGTTTACAGACTTTTAGTCAGACCCATTTCTGGAATTACCAACCAAGCCAGCAGTAATCACCATCATATGATAGCTCACAATGCAACAGTGGAAGGGACCTATGTGAAGTTATCTGAACTACGACAAATGTTCTTCTCTGACTCTATCAGATTACAGAACATTGTTTTGTAAAGTTCACTGAGACTATTCCAAAGCAACCCCACACACAACTACCAACTTATCAACTGCACTAAGCCATATTTGTGAACTACCTTTCTGTCAATTTGATTAAAGATGTTTTGAAATACAAGCCTCTTTGGTTATTGAAAGGAAATCTCAGAGCATCTTTGTGATGTCTGAATCCCTTTGCCACATCCACCCAAGGATGAAATCAGCGAGACTCTGGGGTTGCCATGACGACAATTGCCAGAACTGAGACCAAATAGTGAAAGCAGAAAAGGTCTGATTTAGAGGATTTGTATGGGAATATCCACCTCCCATCTTGTCTATCTGCCATCTTTCTTCATCTATCCGCCATCTTTCTTCATCTATCCCAATTTTTTAATAAAACATAGGCAGGTCTCCAGAAGCTCAGTGTTAATATGCACCTGGAACATGATAATCATTACTGACAATCTCCCCTAGCCCATGCCTTTAAATTATTTGTCTTTTAATGTATAAACATAAATAATAAATAAAATATCACTTCCTATGTGTAGGTTACCCATTCCTTAGATATATGTCACCACACCATGCCCTTCGCCAAATCACCAAGTGTTCTTCACCATTATCTTGGATAATACTTACGTTGTAAAATGGGTTCTGAAATATAGACAGTATGGTCCCACTGCAAACTCTGACATTCCATTTACAAAGGAGCCAAAGTGATTTGTCAGGATTTAGAATAAACCTGTAAAATTCAGGTCTAGGTAGATCATATGGAGAAAAGTACTCTAATTCTCAGATTCAGTTTAATTTTTAAAAGTATTTTAACACCTATTTTACTGAGGGTGATGGGCTAATGCTGCATGAAACAGATAGCTGAATAAGATGATCATCCCATTTTGCCCTTTGCAAGCTCATAATCTATTATGGAAAATGAGACAAATATATAAATAATTATAGCTGCCAGTTGTACAAATAATACTCATATGTCAGAAGACTCCTAAATATCTATCTCTAGTTCTTTCTTCTTTCTTGAGCCCTAGATCTGAACAGTTTACTTTCCGTTTGACATCTTCAACTTTTTTTTAGTTTTAATAATTGTGGTTAATACACATACCATAAAATTTGCCTTTGTAACCACTTAAAGTGTCCAATTTTGTAGTGTTAAACAATTCATAATGTTGTACAACCAAAAAAAAAAAAAAACTTTGTCAAAGGAGTAACTGTCACTTTGGAAGACATGGGATATGAGGAAATGAGGTTCTGGGCTTAGTTTCAATGGTGACAGAAAGAGGTAACATGTCAAGATGCCTGAGCACCCTCCAGAGGATTGTGGTCCCAGGAATAGGTTCTGATCGGGGCTCTGGGATGTTAAGAGTTCAGTAAATGAGGGAACTCTAGACAATTTGATTCCAGCCTGTCACATGTTAATTTCAGGACTTCATGTATATTACCTAAATTTTCTGCACCTCACTCACTTTTTTCATTTTTAAATAGGCATAATTCTACCTATTGTTCAAAGGTGATATGAGAATGAAGGGGCAGGAGAGTGATTTTAGCACTCACAGTGCCCTGGCACAGGGCGGTTGCTCAACAATTTTTTGTAGGAATAATATATAAAATATCAAGCTCAGCGCTTGGTCCATAGAAAGCTCTCAATAAATTTAAACTTTGTCTCTGTTCTGCTGATGTGAAACATTCTGAAAACCCTGCCCAGCTATCAAGTCTGTGAAAGGCCACAAATCTCTCAGCCCAAGGAAGAAAAAGCATCTGTGCTATGAGAAATTTTTCTTACTCTTGACCAAGCTTAGGACATTTCAGGGTACGAGTCCTACTGAGATTGAAAATTTACACCAGTGGGGAAGTGGGGGTGAATTCTCATATCCGTTTAGAGCCCCACAGGTGAGAATTGTTTCCTCCTGTTGCCAGAACTGAAACAATACAGTTTACAAGACAGAACATTTTCCACTTATCTCTACACACATTTAGCATTTTCTATTTTGGTCCATTATTAATCTATAATTATTCTTCTTTGTGGAGTTGAGAAATCATAGCAGGAGGTTACCTTGCCCAAATAAAGAATTCTTTCCTGAACAAGGAAAATTGGAAAATATACAAGCCCCAAAGGGAAAAACTGCCTTCCCATTTCCTGAGGCACGTGAAGAAGTCTACAATTAGCTCCTTTCCTAAAAGTTTCCACAGTTCTGCTACTGGACATATCTCATTTTTCCACCAGGATCCTGGTAAGCATTGCCTAAACCTATAACCTCACTCCTCCCTTTTGGGCTCTTATCATCTCTTTCCTAATTGCAGAGTGGGTGGGGGTGAGGACTGAGTTAGAACTCCCTTTAGAGACTTGAATTTCTCTTTCATCCTGATGTTTTCCTGAGGCCTCATTACTTGTCTCTTCCATTTGATGCCATGTTGTCTGGTCCTCAAATAAAGATGATAGGAAATACTCTATCTGTCCCAGGATGTCTTTTCTGTCACTGGAATTTTCACTCCAAGCTGATACTTCCCAGAGGCAGGTAACATATACCATGTGCTATAATGCCCATTCTGGTCTCACCTTTTAGCATCGCTCAGGATTACAGTCTACATATAGCAAATATATCCCCCAAATATGGTCATTCTCCACTTCCTAGTTTCCACTGGCCTAGGTCCAGAAATTTAATTTAATCATTGTTTAACTGAGCGTCACTTAAAAGTGCCTTTGTTTCCCAGGGACATTTAGTAGGAAAATCCAGGGTCAGTCCTGGGAGAGCAGACAGCAGAGTTCTTCATTGTGCTACCAAATCTAATGTCGTACAGTGGGAAGTGCCTAGGCTTTGATGTCAGGAAAAATCTGATCCAAATCCTTCATTTGCCTATTTACTGTGTGGTCTTGAGTATATTATATCATTTCTCTTAGCTCTGCTTTCTTTAATTGTTAAATAAAGATAATTAATGGTACCTACTTTATAGAACTGTTGAGAACAGGGAGTGTTAAATAAGCTTAGAATCTTTTGGTTACACAGTTGTTATCTAGTTATCAATACCTTAATAAATTTCAATGCATTTATATCTTATAACTATATATTATCAATTTTCATGCCTATCCTTAAATATCCAAAGTTCCCATCACTATGTAGTAGAGTGGTAGAGAGAAACTATAAGTATTTCAAGAACTCCCCCACCCCTCTTCCCACATACATCTTACCAGATACATCTACCTTTCCTACCTGGTAACAGAAGAAAACAATTTCATAATTAGAAATTCACTGCTTTAACCTGGGTTGTTTTCTTATCTTCTAGTAAAACATAACTATTCCTGTGAAGAAACACATTAAGACAAGATGTAGTAACATTTACCATTTGTATAGTAATACCTTATAGATACTTGTAGTATTTCATATCTCACCCTAACTTCTTAAAACTCCTCTAAGGGGAACATTACACCTGATAACAAAGTTTGGACACTTAGACTTAAAGAGGTAATCAGTAAATAATTGAATAAGACTTAGCGAAAGTTTCTTTAAAAAAAAAAAAAAAGGGCAATGACAGAAGAGGAACAACCTGACATAATGATAAACAATCTAAGAAAACTATGAAATAAGCTTAGACTGGGGTAGATGAAGACACCTTTTCTGAGGCAGGCTCTGAGTGAGAAACAGTATTTCTGAGGAACTCCGGAAAGGTTCACTGTCTCATGAGGTCTTGTCTCTTGACACAAGGGCAAGGGGTGGTAAATGTAACAAAGTCACCAATAGTGCAAGGGATACAAGGTTATTGGAGTGGGGGGTGGCTGAATGAGGGGGCATACCTGGGAATCCTATGAATAAATGCCAAGCCAAGGCAAGTGGATTCTTGTTTGCTGGCAAGTCTGGAGTAGGACAGAATCCCAGGAAAAGTTTGGCGTGCTACCCCAGGGCTCTGAAGTCTATTTGCTAATTAGAGCATGTACGGCTATCATCATAGTCATCTTTCAGACATGCTTCCTGAGAGATTGTATGCATTATACAGTTAGCTTGATACTGAATAAAGGCAAATAGAAGCTTGGTAGATAAGAACACAGGCTCTAGAACCAGAGAGATTTGGGCTTATATCTCAATTCTGTTACTAACGTGACCAAGGGCAAGTTATTTCATTTCCCTGAGTCTCACATTCTTTACCTAAGTGTGCATATGTGTTATAATATTCACTTCACGAGGTCATGTGAGGATGAAATGAGGTAATATATTTGGGGAGATAGTTAATGCTCAATAAATGTTAGTCTTCATGCTCCTGGAGACATCTCTAGACTGAGCTACTGGAGGACAAGGACCTAGTCTTATTTATCTTCAGATCCTTGATGCCTTTTTCAAAGTAATGCTCAAGAAATGAATGCTGACTGTTGTTTAAACTAACAGAAAAAGAATCTGACCTGTCGAAAAAAAATTGCAATGTAAGGTAAGACACAATCAGACTGCGCATATCCACAGTAGCAAGGGGCACATTTTCCAGTGAGTAGAATGCCTTCTACAACTTTTTTGTCATTTACACAAAATGAAAAGCACAATCCCTCTTTCAGTGATATAGTATGACATATATCGGCGACTACAGAAATTGAACTGAATTAACAGAAGGCAGCTCAAGGAGTTTAATTGGACATGCTCCTAGAGCAGACCCCGCAGACACCATCTCTAACCCCACCCCCTGCCTCTCAGCTCCTGGGACTCACCCAGACTTTTTACATGTGTTCTTAAATAGTTCACCAGGTTTGCTTTAGGAAAAATAAGAACACGGCATTTATTGCTACTCATAGATACGTTACTAGATTTCTCTTCTTCTTTGGGATGGGAAAGCACAGGGAATATTACAATATCCTCTGCTTCATTGGTAAGCAGAAATAAGTCAATATCTGGAACTGAGAATTCCTAAAGGGATCCTGAAGAACGGTTCAGGCTCTCATGATTTGAAAGGGAATTCCTTTGGACTGGGAATCTGGCCTCAGGTGATTTTGTGTGGTTCACTGAATGAGTCAAGATCAGGTTGCAAAATCCACCAACAATAATAGTAGCACTGTCCTAAGGCTGGAGACAACTAATTTGAAAATGTAGATTATAATAGCACAGTCAAGAACAGGACATGTGATTTTGCTAAGGAATCTCCTTGCCCATTTGAACCTGCAGTGCATCCAACTTCCAGACACACACACATCATTCTCAGGTTTTATATTTTTGACCTGGAAGAAAACGATTAGGAAAAACCAAAATTAGGCACATACACTGTATACGTATATATGTTTAAATAACAACTTTAATTAATTTACATTAATTTAAATGTTTTACATGGTGTTCCTAAAGAACAATGATCGGACACAGAATTCTGGACATGCAGCTGCAGCAAGGAAGTAGATGGATGATAAACCAGGAAACAGATGTAGCATGGCTGATGTCTGAGAAGAAATGGCCACACTTTGCAAGAACTTCTGGTACTGCCAGTTTATGATATTGCCCATGCATGGGTATCAAAACAAACAAACAAAAAGAGAGAGAAAGGGAAAAATAATTAAAATGAAATTCATATAGTCTTCTGTTGGAAAACAAGGCATTAATTCTACTGGGATTATTAACTGTGTATATCTAGCCCAAGTCGTGTTCTAACAATTTCCTTGTAATTAGAAACATATCCATCTGCATAAGTTACTGCCAAGGTACCTAGGTATTTTACTGGCATTAGCAATCAGCATATGAAAGAGAAAGCTCTGCCAATGGGCAGAAGGCTTCATAGTGTTTGGGCTGAAGCAGTAAAAGGAGACTGTGACTGTATATGATGAGGCAAAGACTTGGTCCCAGGAAACCAGTCTTAAAGCCCTTACCTTCACGTTTTAGTCCACTTCACCAAGGCTGGAGTTAATACTGCTTCTGGTCAACTCCCCCACTTGGGTCTCATCATTCTACAAAACAAAGAAAAGAGAATATCTGGATAAATATTATATCATGGATTCTACTCATATTGTTAGACATACAGCTTGTTACTTTAGTTATCTTAAAAACAAAGACATTTTATTCCATCTGCTCCCTCAGATCACGAAGGTTGAACATGACCTTTGTTGATCTGCATAAGGCCATCTCCTGATAACTGGCACAGCACTCATTTATGAAAATCTGAACACATCAGGCAGTATAAAGAAACTTCCATGTGTAACATGAATCTTTGCTTTCCAGTAGCGGACTAAACATTCCCAAAGTAATAAGAAAACAAACAACTTACCTGGTATGAGAGCGTATGCAGAAATTTCTCTAAGTCTTGAACAAACTGCCCCATATATAGGGCAGATCCAACATGAAAACATCTTCAGGTGAGGTCAGGGGTCCAGGACAAGCTATTTCTATTGCTGAAATAAAAGCTGGGTTTCCGTCAGGGAGTGACACCAGCACCAGGGACTTCCAGGGCGCTATCATAAGCACAGTATCTGCGAACTTGCTGAGTGGTGACACGTCAGCCCCTTGAACCTAGTTGTAGTAACCTGCTGGGGGAAATCAGCAGCTGACAAAGCAGAGGAGAGACTTGGTCCTTTTAGTGAAGGCTGTGGCCCTTTCCTGCCTAAGTGTGAGGCCTTTAAGCAGGAAAACCTGTAATTCTCTGGGTGATGATAGCCCTGAAATGAGCCCTCAGTTTACATCAATGGTTGAAACCTGCTATCAAGATCAGACAACATATCCCACCAATGAAAACGCTGTTTTACAGCTAGTGTAGCTGATTTCCGTAAGCATTCCTTCCAAGCTGTTGCTTTAAGAGAAATCTGTAAGAAAAAAAGAGAATTCATTCACATAGAGCAATGATATTGGGATGGAGTGGTGGATTTTATAACCATTCATTCATAGCTGCATCCCCTCCTGGGGGTGGAAATAAAGTTCCTCAAGACACTGAGGTCAGACTTGCACTGACTTGCACTTCCTTGGAAATGGACAAAGGGATGGAAGGAACTTGGGCGATATCTAGGTAGAAGTTTAAGACATAGCTTGTGGCTCATTGCTTTTGCCATAACAAACATCATTATTGAAAGACAGTTCTCCATTACTACTGGTCCCCTAGAGAGAATGATGTGAAGCGGAAGCCCCAGCTAACACTCAATGGACAAGTTATGTAAGTCACAAATACACCTTGATTGTTGTAAATTGCCAAGATGTGGGGATGGTTTGCTACCCGAGAACAACCTAGCCTATTCCAGCTAAAACAGATAATAACTTGGAAGAAAGCATGTGTGTGGCTGAAATTGCCTCTGTCCATATTGTGTTTATAAGCTGGTCAGCACAAGTATTTAAACATTTATCCATTTCCTTGACGCTGAGAATCCTTCTACAATAGATGATGGAAAGAGAGCTCATCAGGCCTCACACATATTATCCTGATTGTACAATCAGTTGGTAAGTTGTGATTTGCCTCATCATGTGATTCAACACTAATTGCTTTTTTTCTTCTTCATTGCTGCAGGAGCTATCAAATCGAAGGCAGTCAAGTGCATTGAAAACAGTTCTTCCAATGGGTTGTGGGCCCCAAAATGCACATGCAAGAAAATCTGGTCACGTATGTAATGAAATGTAAAAGAAAGACAGCCAAGTACTCAACGTTGTTGGCTCTTTGCCCCACCGTCATGCACATCTGCCCAGTGGCCTCTGGAAAAGCAGCTTGAGAGATTCTAAAACTTCACGTCTTTAGAGATTAAAAGAATTTATTGAAGGTGATGTGCTCTGGTGCAGTAGAGGTTGGGCCCAGTCCACATGCATCCTGAAGTCCCAGATTCATATCCCAGAACCAGCTGGAACAGCCATGATGAACAGTTAAATAAAGTAAATAGGATGCTTCTTCTTCCTTTCTCTTCCTGCTTGCCTGTCTACTTACTCATCTTTATTCCTCCTTGCACCTTTATTTTTTTAAAGAGTAATTAAAATATGTGTTGAGAGAACATTGAATCATAATATCCTCTAGGTTTAAGGTGTGTATTATTGTCAACCGGCATCTGTATGTAATATATTAACATTACCACCGACAATTCAGGTCTATTCTTCACTATATCATTGATTCATTTTACCAATTTACCCATCTTCTTCCACCTTCCCTTCTGGTAATCACCAATTTGAGCCTATAGGCTAAAAACTCTAATTTTGCTTGATTTGATTCATTTGTTTGGCCTTTCTACATACTACATGAGTGCAATTATATCCTCTGACATCTCACTAAGCATACTTCTCTCTAGGTCCATCCATGTTGTTTCAAATAGCAGGATTTCATTGTATTTTACAGCTGAGTAGTTTTCCATTTGGTGTGTGTGTGTGACATTTAAACATGTATAGAGGGTCTCAGGAGTTGGTAAAAGACTCTAAGTAGCTGTGATTACAGGGAAAATAATAACGGCAACTACAACAACAACAACAACAAAACAGACAGAGCTGTAAGTGGAGCAGAAGAAACCATTAGATTTAATACCATTTCTAAAGAAAACAATTATTGCATAGACCCTTGGTGATTTTTTTAGGGAAAACAATTATTTTGGAAATCCATGTGGTAGGAAAAAGTAACAAACTAACATCACAATGCTTTTATTTCAAGTCTTCTATAGACTTAAAGAGTTAAAATTATTCCAGATGTGAAAGGATAACAGATGGGAGCATTCCAATGTCTTATAATGCTGGATAATAAAATGACCTAAGACTCTATTTAGAGAAATAGAACAGCTACTCTTGGGCTGTTTACAGATTTAGAAAAATCACGATAAGCAAATGCAGGCAGTTCAAAGGAACGATTAAAAAAAAAAAGGACAAGTGGATAAAAAATGACCCGATGCTGTTGCGAAAATGTAGTGTGACCCTTGCATGGTTCATATAAATACAGATGACCTTTGCATTGGCTCAACTTTCGTCTTCAAGACAGGAAACAGCAACTGATCTTTATCAGAAGAGTAGAATCTTCCACTTGCTTCTGCTGTGCTGATATTATGGTGTATGTCAGAGCATAGCAATGTCACTATCTCTTCAAAGCACATGCTGAAAACCTGACAGATGTTTGAAAGAGAAGCTTATCCAAAACACAGGCTCTGTGTGTCCCTCAGACAGCATGGCCCATGTGATACTGAGGGGAAACGACGCACGTGTGGGGTGTGGAGTTTGAAATGGGGGTAGTAGTGAAAGAGAGTAGTGAGAGAAGGGCCTGTGACGCCATTTTCCGTGAATTCATCATTTTCACAAACTTAAACATCCTCTGGGGGTAATGTTTGCTACTTACCAATAGATAAACACAGTTGAAGAACAATTGTTTCTTATATGAGGGAAACTAGTGAGTTCTATAATCTGGGCAGATGATGAGCTAAAACTCATGTTGAATTGTTTATGAATTACTCAATTTTTTTGCATCAGAAGGGTTTCGAACAACTGAAGCTTTTTCTCTATTTCCAATAAAAATGGAAATTTTTTTCTTTTCTAATGTGCATGCAAGCACTCATACATCCGTCCTCCACGCGGCACTAAAAATCCATGGAGATAGTTAAGGGTAACCTGTGTCATTGAGAAACATTCCCTCACATCCTCTGGAGATCTGTGAAGTTTTTATTGCATAGACCTAAATAAGTCACCAAACTGACCTTCATTTCTTGCTGCGTGGCACACTTGGTCTGAGCTCAAAAAGAGATCCTCTCAATATGAAATATTTCGTATTGTTTTCACTTACTAAATATTTCTCACCAGTCTAACACTTGCAGAAGACACCTGTATGTTTCTTTATGGCCATTTTATAGCAAGCTATTATCCTGTTTCCTTGGACCTATAACAGGATGTTTTTCCTGAGTTTTAACCCAAAGCATAGTCTTGCAAAGCTATGCAGTGTTTAAATCATAATACTATCTACTCTTTAACGAGCACCCACAACGAGCCAAGCATTATGCCAGGGACAACAATATATTGCCTCTTTTACCTCCATTGCATCTTACAGATGAAACTAAAACTCAAATGTATGAATTGAATCACCCGAGATTTTAAAACTGCTAAGAATGACCTAGGATTAATAGCAAGTCTCCTGACTCATTCTAACATGCACTTTGTACCAAAATGTTAAGGCCTCATCTTGATCCTCACTTACCAGATGTTCCTGATTCCTTTCCACTGAACTGGGCATCTAATTAAACCCTATGGAGAGTACCTCTAATAGCCTTCAAGATGGAAGGCTGAGTGAAGTGATGGGGCCTGGTGGGGGAGTGTGGCACCAGTTAGGTACTAATGCTGACCCTACATCCCCTGGCTGACCTTTGACTTCTTAGTTCTAGAGTCCCAGGGCAAATGCTTTCAAAGTCCATTCTCTATTCACTGGTCCTTCAATGCAAAGTTTAAGGTATTGGGAATGGAAACAAAGAACCTAGGCTCAATGAATAGACTGGAGAAGACACTGTTTACTCTTAATCACAGAAAAGAGCTTGAGCAACTTTCTAGGGCAACTGCCCAGACCTAACTACCCATGTCAGCTGTGTGAATAACCATCAGCTGATTGATTTTATAGAAAGAAGGCTCAGTAACAGGGCAGAAGACATAAACTAGAATTCCAAATATCTAGGTTTGGATATTTGAACAAAACTTAGGTTATCAAATACCGGCTAACAATAACTTTCTCATTCCTCATTATTCTGCTCTCTGAAAGGAATTTGAGGAAGATGTGTTACAGCAGGGTTCAAAACTCATTAGTCAAAAACTCACGGTTAATGAACGTGCAAGAAGGTAACAAACAGTAAACTACAGAAACCAAAGTAAATATTTGAAAATATATTTTTTTAAAGAAAAAAGAAAAAAGAAAGCGTGTGTATGTGTGTGTGTGTGTGTGTCCAGGGGTTGGCCTCCAGTGCAAGCAGAAGAGTCCTGACTTTTGTATTAGGAAAATGCTGATCTTATATCTTTGAATTACTTGAATCTTTGCCCAGACATGTGTCTGTTTTCATGTAGACCAGACCTTGTAAATCTTGGCATAATCCGTTAATGAAAAGAGAAATATGCTCTCCTGTGTGTGGCTGTGTAATGAAGATGAAGTGACTCTGACGAAGTGTGAGATCTTCTCAATTATCTTTTCTGGAGAAAATAACCTTTAAAACTCATCAAAACTGTGAAAATGTCACTGTTAAAGGCAAAGGGATTCAAACCTCCTCGCGTATCAGATGCCACAGGACACCCAATGGCACAGCCTCAGCGTTGGGGCAGTGCTCTTTCCAAGAAGCTCCTCTTGGGCATGATCTTTAGGCCAGAATAGTCTTTCGTGGCGAGTGTAGCTAACAACTTGTACTGGGTCATTTGGGACATCTCCAGAGGACTTCCCAGACGAGCAAGCACATTGGGAGTGCAAATGAGATAGTAATTTAAACCATGTGAAAGTTTGGCTTCTTTTTCACAACTACAGGAAAGACTCATTATATCATAGTTGGTTATTACAAGGATTCGAAGAGTGTGTATGAGTTAAACCAGGTCCCCTGGTGCATAGCAACTGCATTCAGTTACAGTCTGATAAGGCATGGCTAGAATGCAATTTAAAATCAAATGACATTCCACGCCCCTATAAACTTGGTGAAGCTCAAAACCACTGACAACAGCCCTGTGTCAGCAAGGTTGGGGGGTGGGGGGAGCTGGCGTACGCTATGTCAGTGCTGACAGAACGCGGTCCAGTATGACCCTTCTAGGGGGTAGATGGGCAATCTCCAGATCTTTTCATTCAACAGTTCTACTTCCCAGGGATTTGTCACTGAGAGATAATTGGTCAAATCTCAAAGATGCATATATGAGATTCATCAAAATATTATTATAAGAGCAAACATGTAAACGCCCCCAATGTTCATTAACAAGAGAGGGGTTAAATGGTTTAAACAACAATAGATACTATCCAATGAAAAACATGTAGATTCAATAGATACTGGTATCTATATTCATTGATATGAGAAACCATCAATGATATTGTTATTGGTGATGAGCAGGATAGGAAAAGATCAAAGAACAAGTTAAAAACCAACATTTGCACAAGCACATATGTGTGGGTATAACGTCCATCAAATACAAACACACACTGACTTAGAGTAAAGGAATTGGGGATAATACTGCACTTTTTTATTTCTGCTTTATTTGTTTTGATTTTTGCATGTATCTTTATTCGTTTCTGTTATCTGCAAAAACAATAAAACACTCTCAGCTGATGAGTTTTCGTCTCTCCTAGCACCTGCGCGATAAAGATGCCCCACAGTATATGTTAAATGATTTGCATTTTCCCAACGAAAGTGCCAGCCCCGAGCACAGGAAGAAGGCAGGCTTTGGGTCTGTGGCTTGTCCGTGCGCACTTGCATCAGCTGCTCTAAAGATAGAGTAATCCATAACTTGGCCCTAATAGCTTGTTAATCATCACACTGAACTTATGTTTTCGCTTTTATAAAATAATCTTGGAGCACTAATAGCCCTATGTTTCGCGTTGCTTTTCTTTCTGAGGGCCTTATGGAGATGACCTCACTCATCATGCGACGTGCCTGTGAACTCTCGCTGCTGCAATCACCTTCCATTTTAAAAACAGCAGCTCCGGGATCAGAGAGGGGCAGGCTCTGGTCAGAACCTATAGAGGTTCTGCCAGTGGTGGACAAGTAACATCTTTGTTGTCCTGCACTTTGGCCACTCTTCTGTGACCAGAAGATCCATTTGCTGATCCCCTAACCATGGTATCAACTTTTGAGTGTCTTCTGTTGGGTATCTTCCCTACCTTACTCCTCAACAACAGTAATTTGATTCAGATCAATTCCTGTTTCCCCCTCTCTCAGTTCAGGGGGCCATGATAAAGAATTTAGTTAGATCTCATTTGGTTTGTGAAAAACTGTTATACTCCACATAATGTGCTCAAAAGATGAGCAAAGGCTTTGGGTAATGCAATAGATGGTATCAGAAAGCTTTGTCTGGGTTAAAACTCAGCAACATGCCAGCACTTCTAATATTAGCTGGAGGAAAAAAGAGAGCAATCAGTGCAGTCACTCATCTAGGGGCAGAAATTAGATGATGGGAGGCAATATTTGAGAGCTTGTGGATGTGGAGGCCATGACTTCAAATCCCCCTAGAGAAGCCTAGTAGTAAAAATTGGGCTGGAACTTAAGGAGGAAATACACAAACCTAAGAAAGAAGTTTTTCTTCCTCTTGAAACATCAAAATAAAATGTTGCACTGAGAGAACAGTAAACAAAAACAACCTTTCTCCTGAGGGGAGCTGGACCCACAACCCCTGTTAAATACGGAGGAGTTGCGTGTTCCAGCTTCTTCCAACCCAGTGTTCACACCGAGAGGTCTCCACAGGCGTCCTGTTAGCTGGATGTAAACACAGAGAGCTGTGTCCCGTTAGCTAGACATAAACACAGGGAGCATAAGAGGTAAGGTGACTCTTCTCTGACCCTTAGAAGAGGATCACCTTCCGGAGGGAAGTCAAAGTCGTCAGAATTAGGTACTCTCGAGTTTTCTGAGGTCACTGAATGACTGTGTGAGCCATCCCTGCCTTGTTTTCATGTTTCCCTCTATTTCCTGGAACTAGTAAACTAGAAGAAACTCAATATTTATCAAGTGGGATGGGACAATGAGACTTCCCTCAACAGATTTTCTAGAGAGTAGAGGCGTTAAATACTGTTCAATGTGCATAAATGTAAAAAATAGATGCCTATATTATGATAGGGCATGTTAACAAAGACTTACGTTGCAGTTATTTCTAACCTTTTAGTTATCTTAGTCTGCAATATTATTGGACTTGGAGTTTTAAAAATGTTTGGATTGTCTAAAAGGCAAATGTGACATGTATGAGAATATATCTATTACCATAATAGATGAATGATTTCAAGTAATCCAGATATACTCGTAATGAACTAAAACATGGCCCTCTGTTCCAATGAGCTTTTGCCTTTTATCTTTATTGCCCAGGGCTATTTAAAGACTTGGAATAGAACAAATTGATGAGGTAGGGGGGGTCTAGTTAGTTTGTTTTTTATTTTATTTTATTTTATTTTTTTAAGAGGAAGGCAGGCAAGAAGAAATAAGAGGAAGAAGGCTTTTTATTTATGTTTATTCATTTTTGGTTGTTCCTCAAGTCTGAGGGCAGGACTCAGGTCCTTGGGTTTTATATAGACTATATTTATAAGACTATGTCGGCTTAATGTCTGAGCGACAGGGCTAGCCTCTGGTTCAGTTTTATGTGAATGTAGCCCATCCACCTTCGATGCCTCTTGGAAGAGGGTAGCAGTGAAGAAAGCACGTTTTATTAGCTAATGTTCTGAGGTCTGTTTCAGAGAACATATTCACCATCTCCTGGCTACTCTATCCTAAGCCTGGGAAGTTCAGTTCTAGCAGCCTCTGCAGAATAGCATATAGATATTAAGAAGGTCAAGGAACTTATACACTCACGTTACCTGTGGTAGGCATAGAACTGAAACAGAAAGCTGTCCTTTATCTCCCTCAACACTGATAATCCAAGGCAAACACTTTCATTCCACTACTTATTATTTGTACATTCCTTTTAATTCTGACCCATAAAAACTAGAAGAAATTCATCACTCAGTACTGAAACATATTATCAAAAACCACAATGACAAACGTTCAACAACTCTTCCTGGGTGGTGGGGGGGGATAGGGTGGTGGGGAAGGACATAACAAAGTTCCAGAAAAAGAAGCTCAACTATATAAACTATGCACGGTAATTGTAAGATATGTTCTGTGTTCATAAATATTGAAATATAATAGCATATCTTACAATCAAGAAAATCCTCTTCTTGATAAAGCTCAACTAATTTAAAGATGGATGGTCCAATGACATTTCATCTTGAATATCTACACTTGTCAACTGAACTGCAATGCTATCTTTTGAGACTATTTTAGAGTAATAGGAAAATCTGTTTCTTAGCACATATAATTACAGACAAATCAGTAGCTTCTCATTCAACATACTTACACTGTAGTGTTGATTATTTGTAGGGTATGTATTTCTATCTAATGATCTGCTATATTTGGAGGGACTTTACTGAAGGAGATACGTTATATTTATCATTTTAATAAATTTAAAACTGCCCTGTAGTTCTATGTATCTATTAAGAATTTGAAGTATGACTAGTAAAAATTGAGATGTATTATAAATGTACAATATACACTGTATTTAAAATATTCACTTTTAGAAAAGAGTTAAATATCTCATTAATATTTTATATTAATAGTATGTTGAAATAATAATTTGGATAGAACTGGTTAAATAGAATATATTATTAAATTAATTTCACCTGTTTCTCTTTACTTTTTTAAATTTGGCTGTTAACATGTTTAGTTATATACATGTCTCATGTTACATTTTTATTGGACGGCACTAAAATGAAATTTGATCAGCATTGAAATACCCTGTAGATTAACAAATTTCTTCATTCTTATCCAATAACTGCATTATTATTCAGTATTGTAAGCAAAAATTGCTGTTTTTTTCAAATGCTTCAAAAACAGTATGAGGACTTCAACTTGAAAAAATTATATAAATCTCATTTTCCTCTATTTCTTCTATTTTCCTACATTTCTTCTATTATCTTTGGTTAATGTGGATTTAACTAGTGATAATAAAGCTATTTTTTAAGTTTTTTAAAGTAGGTACGATAGAGTTGATTTGGAAAAGATGACTAGCAAAACATACCTGACTAACAATAAATGATGTGGTGAATATATTTTCCTAAATATAAAGAGGAAAGATAAATAGTGTTACAATGATAGAGGGGAAAATTCCTGAGGTATGACATCAGAACTAAGTATTTTAGCAGAAAATTAACTCCTCAGCTTAAGTATGTGTAGCTTCTTCCATTTTCTTTCCTATAGCTCAAAAAAGTCTTGAGATGATCCTACCAGGTTCTTCTCTAAAAGATCAAGAGAGGAAGTTCAGTTTAAATGATTAATGTTCATATATTAGATGGGGAGGTATGGAAGGGGTGTATCCAACAAAACACTCTGTATAATTACTGAGCACGAAGATAATTTCACAAAGACTTCTGTGTATCTGAATGTATGTTAATATTGTTATGGTCGCCATGACACCAGACAGTCTCCTCCCAGGACTCACCCCAATGTTCTTTTCATTCTATAATATTCTCTGAAAAATTCAAGAAATTCACCCCTCAAGCAAGTCAATGAACGGGCATGCATTTATTTGCTCCCTGTTACAAACCAACTCTTGCCATAGTATTATAGTATTTATTAAAATAGGGAGAGTTCATACTTCTATGGCCAGTTACCCTGGAGTGTGTTTGATCAGTATTCCCATGATGTTTAGTCACCTGAGTGTGAATAAATGGTTATGGAATACCTACAGCAATACTAGTGCTATTTTTCTTCCTTATTTACATCTTGAATACAAAGTACATCCTTGACAGACTGAACTGTTCAAGACAGCGTTTTCCTAGTAATTTGAAAGATGTTTCTACATCTTGTCATCTTGCCCAACTAGAGTAAACCAAGGTCTTTCCCTTTTTTTTAATTTTAACTGGAGGCAGAAATTCACTTGTATGATTTGAACCCTCATACGAGAACATTCAAATATTCATATTCAGAGTCATCTAGCTAGCTTATTAAAACACAGATAGCTGGGTTCCCACCCCTAGCATTTCTAACTGGAAGCTTGGGGTATGACCAGAGGATTTGCATTGCTAACAATTTCCCAGGTGCTGCTGATGGTGATGGTGGTTAGAGGACCACCCTTGAAAACCATGGCCTTAGGTGTTCATTCTATTAATTCCCCCTGATATTGCCCTCATAAAATTGTCAGAGGAAGGAGAGAAAGAAAGAACCAAGGGAGGAAGGAAGAAAGGAAGGAGGAAGGAAAACCATTATCAAAATCTTACAAGGTTCTAGTATCACACATTTTTGTCGCTTAAGTCATTTAATATTTAAAACAACACAAAAGGTATTATTATATACTTTTTTAGATGATGGATATGTAGCTTAAAGTGGACAAATAACTAGATATAGAACTATTTTTCTGGTAAGCAACAGTCAAGATGTGGACCCAAACATGCTGATTCCAGAGTCCTCACTTCGATGCTATGCAATATTTAGCAATATACTCATAGAAGTGTCTAGAATATGTACGTATCTTTGGCCTGATCTCTGCCCTATTAGAGACTATGGTGCAGTTTCTCTGCTGCCAGACCAAATATAGAGCAACCTGAAAAAACTAAAACTAAATAATTGAGGTTTGTGTACAAGGGCTTTTCTACGATTATTTTGTTAAGTTGTACAGTCATCGTTTTCAATACAGCAGACCAGATGCAAAACCACAGGTTGTGATGGAGGAATTGAATGAGTGAGGATGAAGCTTGGGGGCAGATAGCAATGTGAAGAAAATTAAAAGGAAAAAAGGTAGAAGAGATGCGAGTAAGCATGGAAACTTGAGTACATTTAAAGCTGAAGGTTGGAGACTTCGCACCTTTTTCTAAGTTTTAAGTATCTATGATCTCCTGTGTTTGTTTTCCCTTTGGAACTACCAGCAAATCTACTAGAGAATAAACATAGGGTTCATGGTTCCCCTCACATAATAAACATAATGATTCAGGTATAAGGAACACACAATAAAAGAATCACTGAAGAAATATCAAGTTCAAATAACATAAATTGATAGTAATTGGTGGATTTTGCAAATGCTTTCCCCCCACACCTCAGATAAAGTAAGAACTTTCTTTTACAGAACACATTCCCTATAGAAATACATTGTGGAAAATATATCTAATAAAGTAGAGTTTTGCTCAACTACTTTCCCCAATGAGAATCTTTAATTTGCTGAAGGATATATGATTGATCTTAGTTCATCTGCTCCAGGGTGAATGAAGGCACAGGTGCAGAACCCACCAAGACTCTTCTGCAGATGTTTTTCTTATCCTTCTCCTGCCCTTTCCAATAATAAAAACGCCTAGGTTGCCCCAGGGTTCATTTCTAAAGATTTTAGGAGGTTTGAACTCAGCATAACACAGACCCCGAGGGACTATCAGGTGAGGCATGGCTTGTTATTCTAAGCAGAAGTCCTCATGTTCTAACAGGTTGCTGGTCCTCACTGTCTTGAGGGACTAGCTGTGCCTAAATTAAGTTTCAGGACCCTTGGAAGTGATGGTATTGCTGGCTCAGTCTATGGCTTTTTAGCTCTGCTGGTCTGCATAGGATTATATTTGAAATGTCAGGGAAAACACAAGAGGGATCATTTTAGCTCAAAGTTGACTCCACTGGTTCAAATTCACCACCTCAATTCAAAATGGGAGTAAAGGCATTTCTCCTCCTCTGCTTGTTAGAGCAATGAATTTTCCTCAGCACATTTCCCTGTTTTTTGCCATTTGTTTCTTTCCCTTTTTTAAAGAGCGGAAGGAAGAGAGAGGAGGAAGAAGCATTTTTAGGTAAGAAAGGAAAAGGAGGAAACACTTTTATTTGTTTAGTTATTTTTGGTTTTTCACCCCATCCCGGGGTCTCATACCTAGGTCCTTGGACTTCACATGACCTGTGCCCCAGTTTCTGACCTGGTGCCTGAGCCACCAGGGTCTACCTTGTCATTTCTTACCTTCTAAATACTGATTATTTTCTTAGCCGGGTTGTAAAGGCTTTGAACTGTGATTAACTTGGCTTGTCTGTCCAATTCACGAGGCAGAAGTATTGGGTTTAAGGTCAAAACATATAACATGAATCATGATGTGAATGCCTGCAGAAGCCTTCCATGTCAGTAGTGGCAGACAGAGAAATGTGTGTTTAGATACTATCCCGACGGGGTTATTTTATTTTATTTTTATCTTTATTTTTAAGGAAAGCTGTAGGCAGGAATGAAGATGAATAAGCATGTAGGCCAAAAAGAGATGGAGAAGCCCTAATCATTTTTGTTTGGTAGTTCATCATGGTTCTTTCCTCAGTGCTGGGGCTGTGAACCCCAGTCCCTGGGATATGTGTTGACTATGTCCGGTGGACTTCTCCACTGAGCCGCCAGAGCATGCCCAGGATATTTCAAATTTGAAACTATCCAAATTTGATTTTGCTCTTTTGTGGTAGTTTATTTCTTTTTATGCCAGGACAGTATTGACAATGTAGCTGAAAAAATAATTTTTGAACCTCAATATCACCTTAAGTTATTTTTCAGAATCTTCCACATACTGTTATGGTCCAATAAAATCCCTGCTCTCAAACAAAATTTTGTAGAGAAACCCCTAGGTAACCTATAGGTAAATGTTCAGGTGATTTGCTTGGATCCAGGTTGAGTATCCCGACTCTGCTCCAAACCTGGCTCCTGCACAGGTAGAAGCCCGTCACCTCCTTCAAGCTCTTCATTTTAGTGATGAGGTACTAAGCTTGTGGTTTTATTTCATGGAAACATGTTACATTTCAGAAACCCTTAGAAACCAGGGCTTCCAATTCAGACATGCCTGTCCACAGCGCAATACAGCCCAGTGAATACGGTGGATATCGAAGAGCTGTGTTTGTGAGAGAATTATTGGAAAAGAAATTCAAAATGCACCGCTTGTTGTCTTATGTCAAACCCTGGGAAAACATCCCACCGACATAGAAATGATCTTGCACAGCTTGACTACTACCCATGCACAGAAGACAATGTACCATGCCACCCTTAGGAGTCACTGAAACCTGTAGCAAGGACAGGGAAAGATGATGGCTAATGGTTGTCCCTCTTTTCCCATCCTGGTGAACTTCTCCACACACTCTCTGAAGACACTTTATCTGTTTTCCAAAACAACAGCCAGTTTAGTTGTCTGAATGCAAAATATCACATTACACTTAGTTGTATCACTGTATTGTGAATTATTACCCAGGTATATTCAGAGCATGGTTTGTAATGAAAGCAGTATTTCACTGAGTAACTGTATCATAGATCATTTGTTAAGCAAATGACTTGTTAGGTAGCATTTGTTTGAAAGTGTTGACCATTGTAATACTTTGAAATATATCCTTGTACTTGCATATCCATGATTACTACTTATTGTAAAATATTAGTTAAATGTATAATCAAAGACTATTCACACAGTTATGATTTGGGGATCTTTAAAGAATCTATACACAGAGATGAGGCCTAAAACCTGTGGACTGAATTCAGGCTCCTTCCGGATGCAATGTGTGGCTCTGAACAACTGATATAACCAGTTTAAGTGCTGGCTTCTCATTTTTAAGATAAAGTAATAACAACAAAAGGAACAAAAATAGTATTTACTTCTGAGGCTCTTTTGAGGATTAAGTACAAAAATTTATGTGTATTAATGAGGGTTTTCCAGATACTTAGAAATCTCTCTCTCTCTCTCTCTCTCTCTCTCTCTCTCTCTCTCTCTCTCTCTCTCTCTCTCTCTCTC
>RJWH01000232.1:714198-868756 GCA_004363575.1 Solenodon paradoxus | reverse complement strand
CTCTCTCTCTCTCTCTCTCTCTCTCTCTCTCTCTCTCTCTCTCTCTCTCTCTCTCTCTCTCTCTCTCTCTCTCTCTCTCTCTCTCTCTGTCTCTCTCTCTCTCAATATTCATTCTAAGCAACTAGATCATAAGATTAAGGAGCTGAGAAGTCCTGAAATATGCAGTCAGCAAACTGGAGACCCAGAGAGCCAATGGTATAGTTTCTGTCTTGGTACAAAAGGCAGAAAAGATGGATGTCCAGCTCAAAGCAGTCAGGCAGGAAGTGTTTCCTCTTACTCAGCCTTTTTGTTCTAGTCAGTCTTCAGTTGACTGAATGAGGTTCATCCACATTGGGGAGGGCAATCTACTTCACTCAATATATGGAGTTACATGTTTCATCAAGAAATATTCTCACAGATATATCCAGTATTTGTGTAAGTGTCCAGGCATCTCGTGGCCCAGTCAAGTTGACACATACTGTTAATCTTCGCAGTGTGTAATTGCCAAGTATATTGATATTCAGCTAAGTGACTGACTGATACAGAATATTCCCTTTTTTCAATTTTAAAAATTACACCTCTTGGATACAAAATTGGAATGCATGAAGTGACATGACCTCAGCCTCTAAATTACACAGAATGACCTGCAGATACTCCTAATAGTGGATTTTTTTAGTACTCTGAGAGTGCAAACATGATTTCTTTTTCTGCTTTTTAAAAGTTCACTCTCAAAGGACTGCTCAGGACTGAGTCTTCACATTGTCAGGCTTCCATAACTAGAAGGAGGCTCATCTGCAAGTAACAGGGCTGGGGTTCTAGTTTCTTTGACAACCTTCAATGGGTATGAACTCTTTCATAAAATATAAAAGTCTAAAAGTTTTCCAAGTCTAGAAGGGGTTAAAATTTCTTTTGAAGGCCTTACAGTTTATGTGAATAACAGAAAAGTAACCAAGAAGGCACAGGGTTATGTCCTAAACATGGAATTCCCCAGGCAAGAGGAATTCAGAATTCTGAATGCCTATTTTACTAAATTTTTCTCAGAAAGTTTATAAAATATATAGTCAGGAAGGAATTTTTTTGGAAAGCTGTTTTCCTGAAGACGGGAGCAGGGAAGAATCAGTGATAACTTGCCCCAAATGCCTGATCCCTGTATGGGCTTCTGATGGCCCGCAAAAGAACCAGGAGCCCAATTCAATGAATAGTTCAAACAGGGACTCATTTTGATGGCGAGTTCAAAGCTCCTCCAAGACTAGGGTTCAGAGGGGAAGACCTGAGGAGATGGCAGAGACAGTGACAGCATGAGCTGCCAGTAAGACCCAATGAAAGGAGCACTGAAGGGATTCTCCCACTGGGAGAAGTCTATCAGCAACTTTATCAAGTGTTTCCATCATCCTTCCAATTTTCCCTCATTACTTGGTTAATCCTCACTTAGTGCTTTTCCTGTGAGGAGAGTCAATGTCATCACCCAAATTGAACAAGAGGAAAACAGAGACAGAGAGACGTTGACCACAGAGCTCATCCCCAAGTAAAAAGTTAAGGGGAAAGGTAAGTCATAGAGGTAAGTCACTTGCTCTGTTCACTTTCCATTTGCACTCTGGGAGTCAGCTCTTGTTCTCAGCCTGCTCTAAACGAACAGCCACGTTGCTGATAGTTTGTGCTTTTTCAGTATGAATATTGACATTAATGCTCCCCCAATTATTTTCATGGAATCGTTAACCAAATCTCCTTCCCATCATAGAGAAGTCTTCCCCACTGACATGCACACACTTTTTTCAGGCCTTAGAGAATCCCCCCTCATGCACAGGCCACCAGATGGTGGTGGAAGCTAATTCAAGGTAATGAGCTGAGTAGGGATCCAAGTGCTTTCCAGTCTTTCTCCAAGTAGCTCATGAGCTTCTGAGTGTTAACAAACTCATATATGTTAAGAGTCATTGCTCCCCACTCTAAACTCATAAGCCTGGCTCTAGCTCAAAGAAGCAAATTGTTCCAGAAGGTCTGCACTGGATTCTACAACTCAGTCATCTGACTTCAACACTCTGACTATTGAGCTTGAAAAGAATATGGCAAAGTGGCAAACAGCTCAGTGCAAGGCCATCATCAGGAGCAGCTCAGGGAGAAATACTTTTCACCTTAAGAATGAGTTGGGGGATGCTTCATTTTCTATTAATAAAAGAACACATCATCACCTTCTCATCTTAGGTGCCACTGGTCATCCTGATATTTTCAGTGACCTAGTACTCCTCATTGTCTCAGAAATGACCTAAGGCTCTGATGAGTTATGGAGAAGCATCTCTGGCCTTCACCACTAGGGAACATTCAAGGAGTTCCAACAAATATTTTGTTCTCAATAAACAAAGGAAATGCACCAGGAAGCCTCCTTGTACTAAATTTAAGTATTTGGACTCAGTGATGCTTTTGATTCCTTCTATCCTGATGCATTTCATGAGAGTTTTATCAGACACTTCTCCTAGCAATGATCTGAGATGCTATGGTGAGATCCTTCTTTTTAGAATATTTTAGCATATTTTGATTTAAGAACATCATAGGGTATTTCTCATCCCCTCAAGATCAGAACATATTGCATGGCTATTGTCAAGGCTGGATGTAGGATGCTGACCACTTCTCCCCTCACCTTACACTTTGGATGAGGTTGCGGTTGGATCCAGGGATAAAAAGGGGTAGAAAGAGATGCAAAGAAGTGTAGGACACATCAGCTTCCATTCTGAGGATGAAAACAAAATCAGGGTGGCTGCCTGAGAACAAAGAGTAGTGCTCCCATTTCCTCCCTCTCTACTCCAGAATTCAAATCCACAGATACATGCATCCCTCTTATGCTAAGGGTACAATTTTGGAATTAAGTATTGACTCACCTAATAGATGAGGCACCTAAGGACTAGTGATTTCTGCCCTGTTCATTTCAGAATGAATTCAACAACTTAAAAAAAAAAAAAAAAAAAAAGCTACTGATAGACAGCTGGCAAGAAAAACACTTAGAATCTTCTTCAGAATCATTGGCCCGTCTCTCAGAATATAAACAATTTTAATATTTTTACATTCATTTGATACCTTATAAAGCATGTTCCCATATATTACTTCTATTGGCAATTTAAACTATCCCTGTGAACTAGAAAGAGAGGTTATATAGTCTTTTATATTACATACAGGAAAGTATGAAGACAACACTTGCTTGGATCATACCTAAGATCATGAAAGAAATTCTACACTCTTTCTATTACATCAAAGCACCTTTGAATTTCAAAATTTGAATTGACACTAAATTCCATTGCTTGCCACAAATTCTTTTAATTGAATTTAGTGTTACGACTGCTCTTGGTGCCTGGATACAATGAACTGAGCTTGCTCATTTGCTCCTTCCAAAAACGACAGTTTAAATAGACAAGAAGTGTTTGTAAACACGAACACTTATTCCTACCTGGGTAATCCAGTAAGAGCTAAAAGCGATCCCAATAGAAAGGCAGCCCCTGCCCTCAACAAAAGTACCAGAAGATGGATAAGATGCGCGCGTGAGTGTACAAAATGGTAAAATATGAATAAAATTATAGAAAATATAAAAATTACTCTCCTCTAGACCTCATAAGTATGCTGTTTCATATTATAAAGTCTGACTAAATTTGTAGAAAATGATTCCATTAAATACATAAATGGTGCAAGGAACCCTGATAATAGGAGAGGAAGTAGATCAGGATTTACAAAAGCTTGGGCACACCATCTCATGGTTAATTTTTACTGAGCATTTATTATGTGCCAGAGATCTAAGTTCTTTACAATATTAATTTGTTTCAATTCTCTAACGACTTTTGAGTAAAGTACTATAACTATTTCCATTTCACAGATAATAAAACAAAACATACATAGATTTAGTCTCATGTATAAGGCCATACAGTTACAGTTCAAATTCACAGCTTGGCTCCTGAAATTGAGTTCTTAAAAAGTACCGAATGCATTACCCCATTTAATCCTGATATGAAGTTTATGAGAAAGGTCTGTGCTGTCCTTGTAAATGCGGCTACTAGAAGCTCAGAGAAGTCAGAGCACTTAACCAAGAAAGAGCGTCGAGCTAGTAAATGGAGGATCAGGAATCCAGGGCTTCTCCAAATCCTATGATTCAGTGCAGAACAGCTTAACAAATAGACACAGGTTCAACCGCCCTGGATGCAAAAGAGCTGTTTCATAATTACCTAGAATATTTATATCTTCTTCAACTATTGGAAAATTTACATTTTACTTAACTACCTTTCAGATGATTTTTAAGAGATAATCAGTGAGGCTATTCCTCTCACTGAGAATTCAGATCCTCACATGAAAGTACATTTCTAAAAGGCTACTAATGAAAGCACATAAAATATTTAACCTAAATGTGACTAAATGAAAACTCATATTCAGAAAATACAATCAAGAAGATATTATACAGATGCGTGTGCAATACTCCTCACTGCGAAGTGAGATTAGAAAATTGTACAGCAATAACCTCACCGAGATTGCCTGGTTTTCAGAGACAATAATTACATGGGATATGTGAAATTACAAACAGTCATTTGGTTTCTATGTGAATGTTTAAGTATGGGCATTGGGGAAATAATAAGCTGTTTGGAGGAAAAATTAGAGAAAAGAGATTAGAGAAAATTCAGCATCTGTGTTAAGATATTCCTAAGAAGGACATTTGTCTTATATCCATCAGGGCAGCCAAATATTCGTTACTTACCTCATACAGAAAATCATTGCGCACCATTTAGTGGTCATCTCCCCTTTGCAGTTGAAAAAGGCTTTAGTGGGAAAGGGAGAGTGGAAGCAACTGTTTGAAACATTTGATTATTTAATACTGGCCAGCCTTGGCAGCTTCAGATGGGAATAGGAACATAAACTCCAGATATACCTGAAATAGCCTAATCCACAAGCACTTTATTTGGATGGAGAGTGAGTCATCAAGTGAACCAAAGAAAGAAGGAATGTAAGAAAATAAGAGTCTGAGGCTGGTATCTGGCTTCTTCCTTAGAAAGACAAGCATGTTGTTTCCTTCTTTTCTTCCCCAGCTGGATCTAATGGTGTCACCTAAGGAACCAAAGGATATAGGGACAGCCTGGCTGTGGGAGGCTGATGGAATCAGACTTGTTTTGTGCCTCACTTGGTTCTTTTATAGTTGGTGAAATTTCTCCTTGTTTAATAGTCCAACTGTTTCCATTGGATGATTAGTAGTAAAACACCTAAAGTGAAAGGAGCTCGCTTTTATGCATTGGAGTTGTGACCTGGGGAAAGAGAGAGAAGACTATACCCCAAGTCACAGCAATGGGGGTGGTGGGAGGAAATTAAATCAGTGAGAGGATGTTGGAAGCTTTCAAAGTGATAAAGAAAACAACCTTAGTTTCCTGGACATCATGAAACAGAAAGGAAGGAAGAAGGGGACCCTGATATAGTCTAAATGGAGGTGAGAAGGCTGATGGATTACAGGGCTGACCCAATCTAATAGGTATAAGCACCCAGCTGGCACTGAGGGTGCAATGATGAGTAACTCTTGCCTTAGAAGTAGAGTGAGTGGCTATAGAAAGGGATAGAAGGAAGACTTTCACAATTTATACTTCGGCATTTTCAAAATTTTGAACCATGTGAAGACAGAAGAAATTATTAAAAACTTAAAGTCATTTCTCAGTATTATCCCAAATGTTCCTTACTCATTCCATTAATACACTCTCAATTCTGAGATGTTAATCCCATTAAAATAATTGCCACTTCAGTGTAAACTTTCTTCATAAACATAGAGGTGCTGTGTGTGAGTATCATTTATGTCCAGTAAAGAAATCTGTAGATTGTGAAAGCATGAAAGAAAATTTCTGAGTGGGGAGGAATTCAAATACCCTCTCAGTGAAGAAGCTTTCTTTGTCAGAGTCAAACAGACTTGAATTTGAGTTCCACTTCTATCATTTTTAGACACAGTGCTACTATGAAAACATTTCTGGAACTTTCTGAGCCTTTTTCAAACAGGGATAGTGACAACTATCTGATGGACTGGAATCAGGAATAATGACATAATCGACACAAAGCACTTGGCACAAAGCCTGGCACACAGTAGGTGTTCAATACTTGCTCATCTTCTCCTTTGCTTCTACATCATTAGTTTTCCTCGGCAAAGACAAGGAGACAATAAAAGTGGCATCAGCAGTGAATGCATACGAAGGCATATCCTTTTTTCCTTTCAATTTTGTGAATGGCTCCTGAAGAGATTCGGGGTTGATGAGAGAGACCAAGGGCATTAGGCAGGCAATGAACCACGAATGTCCAGGATACTGTTTTCCCTATAAGTTTAATTCAGCACATTTCACTGAGTTTCTGTGATATGCTAAGCATTCCAAGTGCTGGGGGCAGAGCAGTGGACACTACACATGAAAATCCTTGTCCTCAAATGCTTATTCCCTAATGGAGGGAAACCTGATAAAAGTTTTTAAGTCAAATGTAGTATTAAATATTAATAAAGTTAAAAATGCAATATAGTATTTCGTGTTAATAAGTTAATAAATGTAGTATTTAATGTTAATGATTTAATGTAGTATTTCATGTTAATAAACGCTCAGCTAAAATAAGCTAAGGAAAATAAAGCGATATTGTCAGAGAGTAGAGTGAACACCGCAGTTTCAAATAAATGAACAGAGGGAACTTTGAACATGGAAATTTTATACAGGGTAGTCAATTAAGTTCTCACTGATAAGGAGACATTTAGTAAAGATCTGAAGGAGACAGGAAAATCAGCCATTGCATTTGGCAAAGTATTAAAAACTTACCAGTAATTCTCTGAATCCTCTTTTTAAAAAAGCTAGTAAGCACAAACTCTTGATTTTAAATCATGCAGTAATGTAGTCAGATGTAAGCATTTGGAGGCACTGTCTCAAAATCCCCATTTAACATGTCCACCAGTTTCCAAGCACACGCTAACAGTCTTGACAGGCCATCCCCTCTACTGCTAGGAGTTTCTTCAGTGACAATTACACAGGATCGCTGCTCGTGGGACTCTATCGAACCCTTAAGTTCTAGTATAAATCTCTTTTGTTGTAGAATTTTTTAATTATTAAAATGGGGAGGGGGGATGACTCCTGTGGTACAATAAGAGAATTTGTTGGCATTGAAGAGGATATTATAGTCCTCAAAAATACATTCCACATTCATGAAATTTAGTCAACATGAGTTTCAACAATTGCATGATGAGGAGATTGGCACGTCAGACACTGTGTCTCATAGCTATTGCTTTTCTTTTCTTTTTGGGGTTCTAGGCAACACAATCCTTTTTTTACAGAAAGACTCAGTTCACAACCTAGAATGTAAACCTTAGGATAAAGGGGAAGTGCTCCTTCTACAAGTGACAACGCAGAGGTAGGTCCACAGGAGGGGGCAGAAGTGCAGGGCAAGTTAATGATGGGAGCACTGGTAGCCAGTGGGAATAAGGAGAAAACAGCTTGCTCACCTTTTAGCTATACCACAACGCTGAATGAAGCACATTCTAGAACAGAGTTAAAATCACTAGGAGAGGCACACCTTGGTGGAGAAGCAGTTAGGCCAATCACCTCCAAAGGCACATAGGCCACACACCACAGGGTTCGAGTCCTGGGCCCAGGGGAACAAACAGTGTGCACAATTAAATTAAAAAAAAATAAACTGCTTCTTAAAAAACATCACCGGGAGAGATATGTTAGGATTATCCTTTCCCTCTTATAAGTAGGATGCTTATTTAATAGGGAGACGGGGAAAAGAAAGAAAGAAAAATGCTTGAGTTTATTTTTTTAACAACAGTTACTTATCCATGGTACACACCACTATCATGCCAATCAATGTTTTGGAACATTTAGATGGAGTTCCTTTTGTTCTCTGACTGCTTTAATTGCAAGAAATACCTTTTTGAATAAAAATATACCTTACTCTACCTAAACCTTGACTTTTGCTAATCAGTTCCTGAGTGAGTGGAGTTCATCTTACAGCAATATTTACTGAATGTCCTCAACACTGAGAGCTGTTTTGTTAAGTTTAAGGTGTTAAAAACTGAGATTACGGCCCCCCAAAGCCTCCATTTAGACATCAGCACCATGCATCTGCCTCTTCCACAAGCGTTTTGTCAAATACTGACGACAATGATCGTGTTTCCTACAGGTTTTCTCTCTTTTTGCTGTGAGTATCTCTGGAGTCCTCAGCCTGTCTGATTATTATTAGCATTATATTAAAGCAATTCTCAAAGAATAGACAAATTAAAACACAAGAAATCAGACTTCAGGAATGATTTACTTGATATTATCTTGCCACAGGTGTTCAGTATAATAAGTGATGCTTTCTATGTAGATATGCGAAGGAATGCCACAGGTCTTAGGCTAAAATTAACTTGATATTAGGATTCTCCAGCAATTTCTTATTTACATAATGAGTATTTATGCTTTTTAATAAGAAAACACTAGCTAGTGGTATTGGTTCTCGTGCATAGTTTACAGACTGCTGCATAGACCCACACACATGAACAGACATGTCAGTACTCATGCAGGGAGGGGGACATGAGAGGGGATAAGGTGCTTTTATGTGAAGTAAGGTCTGCGATATCTCAAATGGACTTAAATAATGAACAGATTTTCTCTTTTCAAAGCCAATACTTCCAAATGCAGAAAAGATGGAAAATTCAACACTTCTAGAAATACTATGAAAAAGAATACTGGCTGTGTACTATCATCACTGATATATAATGATAAAAAGCATTGCAGAAGGGAAAACATTCCACAAACACTTAAGACTTTTCTTTGACTTTAAGTCAAAACATTAAACATTAAAAAATATTTTAAAAAATCACTTTGGAGCCATAGTAAAAGTAATAGACTATCAGTTGAATGAGGAGAATTTAAATACATGACTCAGCAACAACAATTCTAATTATATTTTTAAAGACATGTAAAATTATTATTAATGTATAATTAATAATACTCTATAAATTTAAGATGTATAGTATTTTGGTTTGAAAAAATATATATATATAAATAATTAACTGTTTTCCTTTGTATCAGAAGTTTTAAACCCAGTATATTTTCTAATTAGCCGCCCTCAGCACATTTCTTTACATGCAAATATATCTCCTACAATACATGGATCTACACTGCACAAATAATCAGGGCAAATTTGGATGGTATTTGTCTGCTTCTGTTATTTCTTTCAGATATCTGCCTTGTCCTTCTTTAAGTCCCCACTTCAGTCCCCCCAAAAAATAAACAAAAGGCCAATAATAGCTATATTTTAACTCTGATAAGAAAAAAGAAATAAGTAACATAGAGTAACATAGGAAAGTATTTCTACTTCAATGTAGCCTCAAAAAGTTTCATCGTCTGCAAAATCACACACTATAAAAACAAAAGTTATATGAGAAAATCCGCAGTAAGGATAGATGACTTTAAAACTATGGAATTTTATAACCAGAGAACAAACAAAAATAATAATTGTTATGGAGGGAGATAACTCAAAATGCACTGAAAACAACTCGGCACGACTGAAGCAGATATTATTTAAAAAAAAGAAGTAGAGTGGACATGCAGATTTGTATTAAACACTGCCACGCTGATGGAACCGAGACAAGAGAGAGTTCCTAGACGCCATAGAAGTAAGCACACAGAGGCAGTAAAACCCACCATAAGCTCCAAGCTGCACAAGGCTGCGTGCATTATTGTTCTGTGGAGGAGGCACTGAGTAAGAAATATTCATTTTTCTGGACACTATCATTCGACTCCAAAATCTGGTTTCACTGGCCAATAACAATTCATATATAAGCTAAAGGAAATTCTGTGGTATACTAGGATTTTCTTGTGTGTCAATCACATACCAGCTAATTATTGTTGCAGAATCAGATGCCTGTGTGTTATAGGCAGTACTCAAAATGGCTGAATGTCAATGAGTTAGACAACCTCACTGAAATGAATACTTTCCGAGAAAGACATAAACCAATGAAACTAACTCAAGAAGAAATAGAAAATCTGAAGAAAACAAAAAAGCTGAATCTACAGCAAATAAAGGGAGTGAATTAGTAATCAGAAAACTCCCCACAAAGAAGCCTAGTCCCAGATGGCTTCATTGTTGAGTTCTACCCAAGGGTTAACACAAATTCTTCCAAAAAATGGAAGAGGAGGGAACACGTTCCAATTCAGTCTATGAGGCCAATATTACACTGCTACTAAAACCAGACAAAGACATCAATCACCAGGAAAGAAAACTACAGAAAAAGATGCCTTATGAAATACCTGCAAAAATCCTCAACAAAATATTAGCACACCAAATCAGCAAAAAATAAATATACCATAATCAACAAAATGTATCCCAATAATATAAGAATGGTATAGCACAGACAAATCACCAGGTAATACACCAAATTAATATAAAATATTAATAAAATTAAGTTCACAAATTTCAATATAATGCACAAAAACATTTGTTAAAATTCAATATACCTTTATAAGAAAATCATTCAATTAGTGAGGAATAGAAAAGAACTTTTGCAACTGGATAAAGAGCATTATCTAAAAATGTCCACAGCTAATAGCGAACATATAATAAGTAATGAAAGACTGAAAATGATTCCCCTAAATTTAGGAAGACAAAAATCTCTGTCCTCACCATTTCGACTTAACATAGTAAAGATTCTAGCCAGGGCAATTAGAAAATTAAAAGAAAGAGAAAAATTCAGTTTGGAAGGGAAAAATTAAATTTTAGTAATTCTTATTACAGTAACATTACATTTCAAGATCATATAGGTTTAAGGCATTCATCACTGAGGAAGAGCTAAAATGATGTCTATTCATACAAGACACAATACTACATGTGGAAAATCCTATAGAAACTATAAAATGACCACTAGACCTAATATATGAGGTTTTCTAGTTTAAAGGATATAACATTAACATACACAAATGAACTTTATTTCCATACACTTGCAATGAACTGTCCAAAAATGAAATCTGAGTAGGCAATTCTATTTATAATATCAAAAAGAAGAAAACACTTATGAATACATTTCACAAAAGAATATAAGCCCATGCACTGAGTATTACAAAACATTGCTAAAATAAACTAAAGAACACTTAAATAAATAGAAAGTTGTCTCAGTTTCACTGATTGGTCAACTGAGTTTCAAAAAAGTGCCAAGACAGTGAAGTGAGGAAACCATAGTCTTGTCACAAATGGTACTGGGACGACTGGGTTATCTACATGCAAAACAATAAAGTTTGACCTTTTCTTCACAGCATATGAAAAAAATGATCTCAAAGTAGGTTACAGATCTCAATCTAAGAACCAAAACTGTAAAAGTCTCAAAAGAAAACATATCAATAAATCTTCATGACCTTTAAATAAGCATGGTTTTTAAAGATATGATGCCAAAGTGTTATAAAACAAATACAAATAAAAAATAAATTAGACTTCATAAAAATGAAAACCTTTTGCACTTTAAAATATACTATCAACAAAGTAAAAAGACATATATAGAATGAAAGGAATTATTTGCCAGTCCTATATCAGATATTGCAATTATAATCAGAATATGCAAATAAGACAACAAATTAACTATCGCAAGATAAGTAACCCAGTGTTGTGGGTTGACTTGTTATCCCTCGAAACGATGTCAGAGTATTAACATCTGGTACTTTGAATTTGACTTTATTTGTAAATAGGATCTTTGTAGATGTCATCAAGTTATGATAAAGTAAGGAGAGCCCTAAATCCAATAGCAGTGTCCTTACAAAAAAGCCATGTAAGCTCTCACAGACACACACATCCATATACACAGAAGAAGGCCATGACACAGAGGCAAAAATTGGAGGAACGCAGCCAAGAATGGTTGGCAACCAAAGCCAGAAAAAAAGGAAAGGAAGGATTCTTCCTTGGAGCCTTCAGAGAGAGCATGGTCCTGCCAACATCATGCTTTTGGATTTCTAGCTTCAAGAACAGTAAAAGAAAGAATAAATCTCCTTTGTATCAAGATATCCAGTTTATGTCAATTTGGTGTGGCAGTTCTAGGAATCTAATATGGTTACCGACTCTAGGAAGTGGGGTGTTACTCTACCAAAGACCTAAAAATGTACAAGCGGCTTGGGAGTTGGGCAATGGGTAGAAGTTAGGAGAGTTCTGACATGCATTATAGAAAAAGCATATAGGTTGCCTTGAAGAGACAGTTGATAGAAATATGGATGATAAAGGTGATTCTGGTAAAGTCCAGAAAGAAGTGAAGAGAGCTATACATAAGGCATCTAATATTTTAGAGAATACTTACATAACCATGAACAGAATGTTGATGTTAGAGATGATTCTGGAGAGAATTTAGAAACAAAGAAGTTATTGAACACTGGAGGAAAGGCATTCCTTATGGCAGAAATCTTGGCAGACTTGTGTTCTAGTGTTGGATGTCGCAAGTAGAACTTGCAAGCAGTGAACTTGGGTATTGAGCTGAGGGAATTTATAAGCACAGGGTGTAATGTTGGCCTGATTTCTCTTTGATGTTTATATTAAAATTATCTATGTAGAACGTCTTATGCAATCTACAGAAAAGCTACTAGAATAAGTATGCTTAGCAAATTTGTAGGATACAAGATAATCAGAAATTAATTATAGTTTTATATAATAGAAATGAAGAATTAGAAATTTAAATGAACAAATCAATACTATTTGTAATGTATCAAAGCATGTAATACATATAACTGACACTATACTAAGACTTTCATGCAAACCTGAACTATATTAGAGTTTTAAAAAAACATCAATTGAGAAAAGATTCTATTACATGTTACTTCTTTCTAACTTGATATTTTGATTCAACAGAATCCCAATAAAAATCCCGGCACTTTTTTGTAGAAATTGACAAACTGATTCTAATTGTCTTCTGAAAATACATAAGACCTAGACTTGCCAAAACAATTTTTTAAAACAACAATGTTGAGGACTTACTTTACCTGACCTTGAGATTTACTATAAAGCTCAGGTATCGTGACAGTGTGGTATCAGCATAAAGATAAGAGAATAGATCTGTGGAACAGAAAAGAGATACTAAAAACAGACCCATATATAAATAGTCAATTGACTTTTTAACAATGATTCAAAAGGAATGGAGTGGAGAAAAGATCATCCTTTTACAAAAGATTCTGGGGGCAAAAGGTGAGTCGTATATAAACAAATACTTTTTCTAGATCTTGTATAGCACATAAAAAATTACCTGAAATGAATCATAGACCTAACACCTAAAATCAAAACCTGAAACCATAACATGTCTAGGAAAAAAGCATAGGAGAAAATTCTTATCGTGGTTAGATGAAGTTTGCATAGATATAATACCAAAACATAATCCAAATAAAAAACTTGCTAAAGTTGACTTCATCAAAATCAAACATCTTCTCCACAAAAAGTACTATTAAAAGTTACAAAAAGTAAGCCACAGATGGAATAAAATATATTTAAATCAGACATCTGATAAAGAATTTGTTCTACAAGATATTTTTTTAAGATTTAGGAATTAATAACAGAAAACAAGCCAACCAATTAATAAATGGGCAAAATATTTGCATAGTCACTTTACTGAAGAAAATACACATATTCAGGAAAGCACATGAAAAGATGTTCAACATTATTAGTCAGTAAGGAGATGCAAATTAAAACCATTATGAGATACCACTACACACAAACTAAATGTCAAAAAAAGAAAAGGTTTTTTTTTAAAGGAAAGGTGTAGCCAGGAATGAAGGCAAACAGAGACAGGCAGATAGAACAAGAGATGAGGAAGAAACAGTATTTATTTTTATTTAATTATTCACCTGTCCTGGGACTCAAACTGGGATCCTTGGGATGTATGTGGACTGTGCCGGTCAAAGGCGGTTGAACAAATTATTACTCCACAAGGGCACGCCAATGTCAAAAATGTTTGATAATAATCATACTAAGAATTGGCAAGTATGTGGATTAAATGGAATTTTTGTCCACTGCTGTTGGGAATGTAAAATGATCTAAGACCTCGGAAAAATCTTCAAATTTTACATATGCATCTATCTTATGACCAATCCTGACTCCATCTCTTAAGCGCTGTTGATCTTAGTCAAGGAAGCATATGTTAGTTATCATTGACATATGTTAGTTGTCATTATCGTTAATAATAAAATTTCCTGCACTATTTCATAAGCTCACCCAGGCTACCTTACACACATAACCTAGTACAGTAGTTTGTATATACATGATGGGAAAGGAAGAAGGTCATGACTATATTTAGAATGCAGTATGTATGGAAAGGAGGACTAGGTGGTCATAGGTTGAAATAAATATTCCTTTAACTCCCTTTTTGTTAAGAGTGACAACTATGGTGAGGCCCATACTTTATATTCATTCTACTCATTGTGGATTTCCTTCCATTTTCAACCTGGTGAGCCTGACAATATTTCCTCTTGTTAAAGGAGCCACTTTAGGGCTCACACATAACACAGCACATCAGGGTTCAAAAAAACCTCTCTTTTTAAGTTATGCTACCCAGTGAAAATGGCACTTCTATTTTCTTTCTTGGTTTTTTTTTTTTTTTTGCAAACATTAGTGCCAAATGGAATGGTCTAAATTTCTCAATCTCACATGAAGACAAAGCTAAAGTCAGATTTTATGGAGGAGGAAGAGAAGGAGGAGGAGGAGGAGGAAGAAATGGAGGAGGAGGAGGAGGAAGAATTAAGTTCAAAAATATTCCATTAAGCTTGGTCTCTGGAAATTGACCATATGGTAAGGGATATGTGATCCTTGAGGATTTAGAATGTTTTCTTGGTAAATCACTCTGTGAAAACACCATCAAATTCCAAAAGGAAAAAAAAAACTGAAACAGGAGAATTTTCTGCAGTCCCAGATCGACTTTTGAGACCGCTGTCAAGGATGAGGCAAGATCCCATGGGACCTGCAAAATGTGGTTTATGTCAGAGTCCTATTTTTTTTCATGCCTGTCTCAAGTGACTAAAAGTTAGAGACATAGAAGACATAGATCAAACATTGCTTAAGTGATACAAAGGGGTAGGTGGAAAGGGAAGGAAGATTGCGGGGGATGGATGACAGGAAATAATTGCAAAAAATTAAAGAATATTTGAGGAACATTCTATCCCATTTTGGAAACCAGTTATTCAGCAAGGAGCTATGAGGTATGGTGTAGTTCTGTTTTTTCTAGAAGTAATAGCACACGATAGATGTGGATAAAAGCAGGAGCACACAGTGGATTCGAGGCCACTATTAATTAATCTCTGCTTCTGATCAACTGAAAGAAGGAAAACAATAGCTGTAGGTACAATGGACCAGGAGAAAAGGATCTGGAAGTTTTAAGGGATGTAGAAGAAGAACTAAAAAGGCAAACATTAAAAGAAGGTAGCTAGTAAGAAGGTAAAATAGCTGAGTAAAGGAAATGAGCAGGATAATATACTTGATCTTGGAGACCAAGCGTGTAAGACACTGAGGACACAAATGTCTGTGGAGACCCAGAGGAGAAAACGATTTTCTCCTCATGGGACTGAAAATTTTATGTATCTTTAAACAAAACAGTCTCACAGTCCATAAGAGAAAGATGATCATTTGGCATGAGGGAGAAGAAAACCAGGCCACAATTAAAACTATAAAGGAGAGGGAGAGTATAAAGTTCATTCAAAGAAAAATAAAAACAAAGACACTCCTGAGTTCTAAGGTGTGTGGTCATGGCAAATCACCACATTTCACAGAAATCTCTGGAAAGTCTCTCAGCAAAAACAACCAGTAGTGAATAGAGCGATGGGAGAAGCAAATAGGATAACCTTGCTCAGAGGCTATAATAGGGGCACCAAACTTACCCACTCTGGACCCGTTGCCCCTCCATCTCTCCACAAACCCACATCCTACTGGACTTACAGGACAAGTACTTGCTGATGGACTAGTTTTCCGTAAACACTTTGTTTGCTTTAATTAAGAGATTTTTACTTTAGACTCATTTTGTCACTCACTGAATCACTGAAAACATGATGAGATCAAGAACTAAACAACTAAACAACACTGAAACAATAACATGGAAAAAGTGTTATTGAGTCTAAGAATTCCCTCTGCTAGGTTATAGTCAAAGAGAAAGAATTTGAATAAAGACATAGGAATCTTTCACATAAAATAAGGTCTAAAGCCTATGGTACTGTTTTTGTAAATAAATGAACATTAATGCAATCTTAAAATTAATCAATATCCACAAAACTCTTAAGTGAACAGGTGAGAAAAAAAGAGAGAAATATATTAGGTTCATCAAAGTGAGTTAAACTCTGAAGAGTATTGCCATGGCGTGTTTTCATTCTTTTCATGGTGATGTATATATATCATAGTTATTGCTTTATGGAAGGTAAGAATCTTTAAGAATTCACATCTGCTTGTAAATGTTTCAAAAAGGACTTTACTAAATTAAAGCTATTTAGAGGAATGTAATTCCAGGTTCAAGCTGCTATCAGGAGACAGATTTACAAAGGCTCATAAAGTCACTATTCTGTTATACAGGATCCTCTTGTTTTTATATCTAAAAATGGCTTCCAGCTTCCTAATGGAGACCAACATTCTCCCAGATTTCTGAACCAAAATTTCATTTTTTTTTTTTAAAACTACCTCATTTCTGTCAGTAGCATAATATTTTGTTAAAGTGACTCCTGGCATTAAGAATCTAACAGTTCTTATGTCTTGTAGACTGTGGCTGCTTTTCAAGTTTTAATACTTCCTAATGATCATGATTTGTGTCTTAACGTCCACATTTTCAAAATGATTTACTTTAAGTTGACCGAATTATCCCTTTCATTTGAGGAAATTCTATAAAATATCAGCAGTTGTATCTTTCCCTTTCTTAGTCATTCTGTGGGATGTATTTTTTTAATCAACCAAGGAAAACATGCATAGACATGAAAACAATTTATTTTAACAAAGGATTTATTTTGGAAATGTAGTAAATGGAGATTAAACGTGTTTGTGTTTGTAAGAAATCTGTAATATTGAACGCTACAACTGAAAATCACAATATTTCACATTTCATAGTTGCTATAAAAGCATTCTAGCAAAGTATTTATTTACAACTAAGGGAGTGTTGAAATCTATTGTTGAAAATTAAACAAATATTTATTGAGCACCTACTAAGGTCAGTCAATGTGTTGAATGTTGGATATACATATGAAAGACAATAAATAAAGGCCTTGCCCAGCTGGAGCTGCCCTGTATAGGGAAGGAACTGGAGAGTGACCACCGTGTTAGTTGATGCCGTAAGTAGTATGTGGACATTTTGGGAGAAAACAGAAGAGTGTCTAATCCAAACCTAGAAGGTCAGGGAAGGTTTTATGGAAAAAGGATTGCCAGCAAACATAGAATCAGAATTATTGGAAGAAATGGTGCAAAGAGAAGTGGAGGAAAACATTTCTGGGATCAGAGACTCCAGAGACCCTAAGCCAACATGGTGTCTTCTAGGATATAGAGTGGGGATGGGGGAAAGGACCTAGGCCAATGGAGAGGGGATTCACTGAACAGTAAGACTGGTGGGGAGCAATGGCTGTATCAGGAGGTACTTTGTAAGAATTGCCCACACAGCTTTTGAAATAATGTCACTTTCATTTCAGATAAAGGGTGGAAAGGGTATAAGGCCAAAAAGAAGGAGCTCAATTAGGGAGAAGTCTTAGAAAGTCAAGTGATGAATGAGGACGGACTGAACTAGGGCAACGCAATGGAGAAATGAAGGATTTAAGAGCTATTAGGAGATAGTATGGCTTGGTGACTGATCTTTTAGCTGGCAAGGCAAAAAAAAAAGGGCAGAGAGTTGGCATATACTCAGAAAGACATACAAAAACGTGCCATTACAATTTAGTCAAATACAGGTTTTCCTGATATCCAACAACAACCTATACCTGTGAAAACTTTCATTAAGTCGAAATGTTGCAATGTGAAGAAACATTAACTTTTCTGTAAGTTTCTGAATTCTATCCAGAGCCAAAAAATAAACTACCAAATCATAGCAATGAACACATAAAAGCTAAAATCACACTAACACATAGTAAAAGCAGGAATGAATGACACATACACAGTCTGCCAAAAGTAGTTCCGGGGCAGGACCTTGCCGCCCCACCCCCCACCCCCTCGCTGCTTCCGGTCAGTCTCTACAGCACTGCTGCAAGCCGACGCTGTCAGCTCTTTCCACGGTTAGCCTTTTGGCCTTTGTCGTAAGAGTGAAGATCACTTTTGTATTTCTTTTGGTTAGAGAAAGGAGGTACTAGTGTCAGCCTTTCAAAATGGTGAAATGGTTTAAACTTTCAAAAGCAGTCGAAACCTATATTTAAATATTTTCTCAGTATGCTATGAATTCTCCAGAACCTGTGATTACGTCTCCGCAGTTTTAACCCAGTTTGGCAAATATTTATATTATTTCTAATTTTTGTATTGTAGAAAAAAAAAAAAATGTCTCTCCTCTCATCTGATGGTCTTCTTTGTAGAAGAACAGAAGCCAAGCTATCATGCATTCAACAGAATCACGATGGTCTCAGAGTTTGTTGAAGTGGCAATAGGAATATATCTCCTTGCATCCCCTTGGGACCTGTGACTCTTTTACACACAGTGAGAGAGGGAGTACAGGCTGTAATGATGTGCTGGACAGATATTTTAAGACAATTTTGCAATAGAAAGAGATTATTGATTTCAACAATGACAAATAAAATGCCTTTTATGTTTTTGATTGCTAAATGAACATTCTGAGTTCAAGAGGGTCAACATGTGGTTATTTCCTAATATAAGTTTTAAAGTGTGTGGGATTAGATTGCCCTAATATGAGGGAAGACCCATAAACAATTGTTATTTCCCAGAATCCAGAAGGGTACATTTAAAATGAGTGGAAATTCCATCTGCAATGTTCTTTTTTTCCTAACATAAAACTCTCCTCTTATCCAAAAAAGAAATTTTTATCATTTTTATTGATTCTTATTATTACTAATGTATCACCTACAAGTCATGATGAGAAAAGGCAGAGAGATGAAAATAGAATTGGTGAGGAAAAAACCAGTAATACTGAAATAGTATTCTGAGAAATGAGGCATTCTGGGGGGGAGGAAAACATTCTTGCTATCAGCAGCAAAAAGGATAAGTTGAAAGTCTCAAAAACATAATGTGTAGTCTCTTCCTGCCCAATTTTCTCCGGGTCTCTCCATCTGGAACCAGAGCCTCAGGAGACAACTCCATTCTGCTACCATGTCACTTTTTAATGTAATTGTAGCCTTAAAAGATGCTTGTGGATACATTCATTAATTCAGCAAATATTGATTAAACACAGTCAGAGGCCAGGCAGAGTTCTAGGCTGTAGAAATTTGACACGTGATGCAGTGTACATCCTCATAATAGACATTTGCTTAATAATAATCAGCAACACATCCTCTCTTGGTTTGATGAATACTTTGCCTAATAATTCATTTAGTAGGACAAGAAAGCATTTTCACATATACTTTATTCATTTTTCTAAGATATCTTCGTATTCCTTATAAAGTTCTGCAACTTACCCTCAGGGATAAGATTAGCAATATTTACATTGTTAAAGATGCTGTGTCAACTACATCAAAAGAAATATTGATATGGGTAGTGTTGAGTAAGGCTAATGAAAATTCTTATTTGAAATTTCCTTTCATTGCACGTTGGCTAAATTGTACATGTCTTCCCAGGTACATTAAAATCCTCATTTTGTGCTCTATTTTATTTTTCCAAGTGACTGAATTGCAACAAGCTCGGGGAGACAGGTGGCCTCCTAATCCCAGTTCAATTTAGATCTATGTGACAATGAATGTCACCCATGCTAACGGCTGCTGCTTCAACATCAGTGGTAAATGTAGTCCCCACCCTGACCCTCCACTTCTATATCTGTATACACAGATCTATGAGAATACATGTTGAGACACAGGAAGCTGTCAGGATTTGGGGAGGAGGGCACTTTCCAAAAAAGTGACCATGACACCCAACTCTTTCTCCTTTACTTTAAAAAAAAAATTCTTTCTTATGAGTTTACTTTAATTTATAAAACAGAGTTACTGTAATAAAATACTGAAAAAAAATGTATTTCTTCCTGTGGGACTACTGAGAGCATTGGCAAAATGAAAACAGCTTAATTATAGGAATAAAGTATGGTCTGGGGCATGAACTTCTTTGGATTAAGACCATGGAGGGGACACTTCAGGAGAGACTGAGTAGGTAAATATCACTTAATCTGGGAGGTGTTTATTAAAAGTGAATCAGACTTATCCATGACTATGGCCTAGCTGTGGCTAAGAATATATCTAATCACCTCGATGCGAATGCAAGGTGCTTCTCTTCTGAGAGCAGATTGGACCAGTTCCAAGGCATAGAGGTATTGTGTATACCTTTTCAAACTTTCATCTTGTTGTCAGTTGGACATTATTTAATAATACATTAGAAGAGAAATCATCATTCTTAGAATGCAAAATCTCTCAAGTCAATCTCTCCCATTAGGCCTTTCTCATGTTCTGAATTTCAAAGCCTCTGCTAATGACATTATTGTAGTTACATCAATAAATCTTGTCAATAAAGCTATGTAGTGTGTACTTTATCGACAGAAGGATAAGAAATTTGTTTACTATAAACTACTCTCATTTTATGCACCATTATCTTTTCTTGAACTTGGTCATAATTGCCTTTCTAAGTCTAGAAACTACCTACATTACTCAAATTCAAGTTCTACATGGATAAAAACCATTCCTGAAGGCCATCAGCTCTTAGTGAGATCCCTCCTTTTACCTGATAACACTCACCACTGTCTGGGCCCCTTCTCTGACTCCAGCTTTATTATATTTTTATTTAGTATTTTCTTATTTTATATCTGGGTTTTGTTTCCACAATTGAATTGCCAGTTTCTTGAGGGAAGATGCTGTGTCTTGATCTGATTTGCCTTTTCTGCACCTTGTATGTAGAGTTTAATTAGAGGAGACCACAGGTGCAAAAACTACAATGTTTTGAATCTGTGTTGTTTTATGACTAGGGCGAGAGAAGAAAGTAAGGAGATGTAGAAAGAAGTACAAAACTAAATGTTCCACAAACACCAGTTACTTCATTACCCTTCCTTATTCTCTCAAACCCTACATAAACCCTATCTCTGTCAAAATTGGGGGAACACATTTTAAGCATTCATGTGGACAATATTTTTATAAGTACTAGATTGTCAACTCCATGAGAGAAGGGATTTTGTCCATTTTCTTTGACTTGAATCCATACTACTTAGAGCAGTATCTGGCATACAGTAGTTACTCAATGAGTATTTACTGAAAATTACAAAAGACTAAATCAAGACTCATGGAACCCCCAAAGAATAACTCAAGGCAATACTTAGCATCAAGAATGTCTAAGTATGTAGACGTTTTGATGATAATCTAGGTTAATTTCCTTTTTTCACAAAAGCAAAAACTGAGGCAATGAAAGAATCTATATATCCAAACTATTAGCTCTGTTCATTGATTTCTTTTCCTCTTTTACATAAATTGTCAATGGGATAAAGAAACCATTTTCTTACACCATAATCTTCCAGCAGCAACTACAATTACCTGTGAAGACCTCTGCCAGGCAGAGGTAGAATAATGTACTAGGCACTAGGAAAAATAAAAGAATAAAAGCAAGGAGGCAATTTAGGAGATAAATTCTAAATTCCTTATTAGTAGGCTAAATCAAGGATGCGTTATTGCTTTCAATTAGTGACATTTTGCTCTATCATTTTCCTATTTGACAGTAGCACAGAGGAAAAGACTAATGTCAAGTAGCTAATTTCACTTGTGAACAGAGTCTGCTTTGGTTAAAGGTGAGGACAATAAAGCTGTTTACTCTTGATTGTTTTGCTTCTTGTTATCTTGCTCAAAGAGACTATAAGAGCTTTAGACAGTCACCCAAATGTTTTCCTCTGCAATGAAAGGTACATTCTGAAACGATTGCTCTCTATACTGGAATTAACAGGTTCCTGCTTTAAATGAAGAAGAGTAAAACAGGCAAGAATGTCCTACCCTTTATCAAAAAGCTTGTAAAAATTATACTGAAATCAAGGGCTTTTTAAAATCTCATTAAATTACTTGGGTAATATTCAACTCCCATTCAAATTAAACGATAGGCAGAACAAAATAATCTGGGTTCATAGCCAGTCTAATGGAAAAACTAGAGTGGTCTTCTTGAACTTTAAGATGGTCTCTCTTACATTCAAATCTATAACTTTGTCTTTTCTCCCAAGAATAAAAAGGTAATAATATATCTGTTTTATCAGCACTGTTCAAAGTTATACTAGAGATTTCAATTAATCCATCCCCCAGAGCTTAGTCAACAGAGCAAATCAAAATGGCAAAGCTACAGAACAGATTTCAGACCTTCATTAGCCTGACCAGGAGACATATCTGTGAGTCCTAGCCTGAACCAGTCCGGCTAGCTTCTATTACATCTGAGCTAAAGAATGACTTGCAACTTTCACTATTACTATTAGTATATTCATTACATTTATTCCTTATCCTTACTCTTTCATACTTGTAGCATCACTTAGTTTACAATGCACTTCATATATATCCCATCCTGGGGGTTAAAGCAGATCGAAAATCATTATCCAAAATTTCCAGATGAAGACAATGAGGCTTTGTATTCTCATCACATACACAAGTTACCTGGTTGGTAAGCAAGTGATCGTTAATCTAGAAATCTTTCTTCTGACTCTTACTATCCCTAAGTACTATAGTTGATTCTACAGACTGATACTATTCAATGGGCAAATCCATTACCAGTGATTGTCTGAAGCAACATAGTCTTAACTGCAATTTACTCTTTGTCATCTTGGACAAATCCCTCAACTTATGTTTCATTATTTATTAAATGAGAGATTTATACCAGCACAGTGATTTCCTGCCCATGATTGAGCATGAGAATCATCACCTCAAGAGACTTTTGCAAAGTATAGATTTCTGGGTTCTACTCAGCCTTGTGATTCTGTGGCTGGGATCTAGACTTCTGTATGTTTAAATGTTTCCAAAGGGTTTTCATGAAGCCATTTGAACAACTGAGTCACCAGGATCTGATCAGCTCTGACAATCTGTTACTGTGGGTTTATTGTTCATTAAGTAGTATATAAATGCTATAAGTTACAAATGAGGAAGCAATTCATCAGCCTGGGAAGGAACACTTAAGCTAAATTTAAATAGATTTTGTCATGTATATAAGGAGGAAATGAACACACACCTTCTGGATACTCTGGGGAAAATTAGGAGCATGCTTTGATTAAAGTCGGTGATCTATTGTAGGGAATGACTAGAGTAAGAAAAGAAAAGGATATTGATATGTAAGATTAATATTTCACTATGAGTTTAGGTTAGATCAGATCCTTTTTCACACATCTTTATCTGGCAGCTGTCTTCTTCACTGCATCAGGAAGTAATCATCTTCAGTAGAAAAATAAAACAAATGATACATAAAAATACTCACCACGTCTAACTGAAAAACAAAAACAAATCACATCTGGCTTAGCCTGAGGGCAAAGAAGATAGCAATTTCATGGAAGAAAATAGTAGGTTTCCTTATAATTAGGCGTTTTTTTGTTTTAGACCATTGAATATCATCTTCAAAACCACAGATAACTTACTTTCCTTGGTAAGATGGCAAAAAAAAAAAAAAAAAAAAAAAAAGGACCCTGAAGTCGCATCCATCAGATTGATTCATGGCTCCAGATATTCTCAATTCCAGTTTTAAGAGAGAAACTAAAGGGTGAAAAATTATCAGTTCTATTTAGAGATTTCTATGTAGATGCTTCCAGAAGCTAACTTTCAGTGTTTTAAGTTCTCGAGTGAGAATAAGCTAAAGGTGAGAGGAAATTTTGTGTTACCCGTACCAGGTATAGCTAGGTAGCCCTCTGGTGGCTACCTTCAGAGACTAGTCTAGAAAAAAAAAACCAAAAAAAACCATGTTTACCTGTTCTCCTCCACTCTGATTTTTTTTTCCTTTAAATATATAAACTCTTTCATTCCATCAATATGTTTCATGAATCCAGGAAGTTTGTTTCCTGTCTATTTACTAATGAATTTCTGGTGCATAGAACAAACACAAGAAGTATTTGTTGAGAGAATCAGTCTAATTCACAGTCTATTCCTTGGTATTCTGGCATATAACATTTGGGGGACAAACATGAATATTATTATAAATTCTCAGCTAAAATCTTGAACTGCATTTACCCAAGTGAATTTGCAAATCTTAATCTTATCTCCTAGATAGTCTTCCCAAGAGCAAGAATTCTTAGAATTGTGGAACGCATACTTAACTGAATCACTCTGAGCTAGTATTTTAGTTTCCACTTTTTCAGTCCAAAACCTGTCTTTACACACAATGTAAGATCACTTGCTACAAAAGGCATCATCTAACAAATAAGTACGCTACTATCCTAGCATTATTGGGTTGCATACTTTACAGAGCAATGAAAAGTGAATTGTAAACTACTCTACAAATATTAATTATTTACTTATCTCTTCTCCACCAGACCCATTTTTCTCTTCCATTTGTTTCTTTTGGCAAAACTGGATTCTACCACCTACCAATTTTGTCACCTTGCTAAGTTATTTGTCCTCTTAAACTTAAATGTGGAAAACTGAAAGTGATAATAATATCTACTTCATGGGACTGTGTGAGGAGTAAAGTAAATCATTCCTGTAAAGCTTCTAGAATAGTGCCTTTGGAATCATAAGAGGATATAGTTAATTTATTGTTATGAACATTGTTTTATCCCATTGATACCATTCATAATCTAAAAGATATAGACATTGATTAATAGTTTGAAACCCCTAGGAATTTTTTTCTTACTTTCAGACTACTGCTTACTTTTAGAAGTCTAATATTTTAAAATTCTTTGTACATATTTATTTGTGGTTTTAAAGTACTATTATTATACTAATTTTTATTTATAAAATACCTAATGTTTGAGAAATTATTCTTTATTATTATTTTGTATAACTTTACTCATAATTTCAAAGGCCAAATCCAAAACATTTTAAAATTATTTTTGGGTCTTTATAGAATCATTTAATCATAGCTAGTTGATAACTGTTAGTCATATCCCTTTATTTGCCTTATTATTGGGAAGTCAAAATTTATTATTTAAGAGATTAAATATGATTTTAGAGGCTAATTTGTGAAGTGTTTACTGCTAGTCTTCTAGATATAGTTAATGTGTACCTAAGGACATAAGATTTACTTTAAAAAAAACAGTGTAAGTTATTCAATTCATTATCAAATATTTATTGAGACCAGGCCTTGTCTCAATGTTAAGGATGTCCCAGTGAACAAGAAACATACTGCCTTTGTGGGATTTATAATCCAAACAATAAACAAGCACACAGACCAAAAAAGACAAACAGAAGATGGTAGGCATTCTGGGGAGTAGATATGATAATGACTGTGGGCGTTATTTTCGATTAGATGCTTGGCTTTCTGGATAGAAGACATTTGCAGGAATGACAAATAGGAGAAGATTGTTTACATAGAGAAAACAGTTAATGTATAGGCCTTGGGCTAGAAATGGACTGCTTGGTATAGTCAAGAAACAGAGAGGCCAGTGATACTGGATTTAGGTCATTGTGTAGTTCAGGCAGGTATGATAGTAACTTTTATTTAGGTGAATAAGTGGATATGAGTAAAAATGAACAGTCTTGGAATGTTTTAATGATAGAAGCAATAGGGCACGCTGGTTGATTGAACAAGGTGAAGAGAAAGTAAAGAGAAAGAAATAACTTAGATATTTGTCTTGAGGGACTTGGGTGCTGCTGTTTACTAAGATATTGGAAAGATGACTAGGGTTGGGGGAGAGAAATCAGACTGCTTTGTTGATGTGAAGTAGGATCTCTTGAATATCTATTTGGAGACGTTCACATGGCAGGAGGGCGAGTAAGATGTTCAGGGAAAGTCAAGAATGAGAGTAAAAGAAATATAGATCACTTAGACCATCAAGGGTCTAGAGAGTCACCCAAACAGTGCGGAGGAAGAAATTTCCAGAAATACTCTGTATTTATTGACCAAACAGAGAAGGAAGAACCAGCAAAAGGATTCCAAAGAAGTATCTAGCAAGAAATGTCAGAAAAACCAAAAAGAATGGTAAGAAGAAAATTAAGGGCATTTGATATTCCAGATCACAAATAAGAAAGTGTTTAAGCAGAACAGAATGGTCAATGATATTAAATACAGCTTAGAGACATTAAAAACAAAAAAAAACATGATTAGGCAATGTAGAAACAGAAGTGAAAAGCTAAGGATGGATTGGAGTGAGGAAATGGAGATGATGGTAAAATTTTTCAAGAAGTTTAGTTGTGAAAGGGAAAAGAAATTGAGAGTAGCATGGCTTCAATGGACGGTGTTGTGGTCTGAATGTGTCCTCCCACCAATTTCATATGTTGTTGCCTAGTGTGAGAACATTAGGCAGTGGGCCTTGGGAGCTGATCAATCACGAGGTCTAGGCCCTCGTCAATAGCATTAGTCCTCTGTGAAGGGGCCTTAGAGAAAACCCTTACCCCTTCCACTGTGTGAGAACACAGTGTTGTCTTGGAGGAAGCTGCTGTCATCAAGCCACAAAACTGCTGGTGCCTTGATCTTGGACGTCCCAAACTCCAGGACTGAGAGTAATTAATTTCTATTATAAGCCACACCGTCTATGTTATTTTGTTGTAGGAACCTGAATAGACTATGACAGAGAGATTTTTGCTTTGTTTTGTTTTTGCTTTTCAAGAATCAGATTTTATAACATTCACTGGCTGACAGAAATGAATCAAAAGAGAAGGGACATTGATGATATAGGAGAAATCATGGGAAATTCCAGGAACAAAGACCTTGAAAATGAAGACTTGTATCAAGAAACTTTAGGACCGTGTTGAGATTTAGATGCAGTTGATTTAGGTTCAAGGCCCAGCTCTTTTAATAATCAGCTATGTAAGCAGGGAAAATCACTTTACCTCTCATAGCTTGAAAGCTTGAATTTCCTTCATTGGAAAGAGTCTACTGATAGAGTGATGAGTATGTTAATCTTACAGTGAGAATTTAACTCAGATTGTGTGTGTGTGAGAGAGAGAGACACACACACAAACACAGAGAGAGAGAATGTGTGTGAGGATCTGACACAATGGATGACATCTATTAGTAGCTTAGTGAATATTGAATCAAAATTTGGTAAATCATGTGCATGTCCTCCTGCCAGGGTACTCTTTATGGCACACTTTGGTTATTATTTTTTATAGACTAGTTTTTTCAAAAATGCCAGTGTACCTCTAACTCACCATTATGTCCAGAAGATAATTTTACACTCTTGCTATTGAGGTAGGAGGGTGAATCCAGTATGCCTGTCTTTAACACAGTTTTATCCAGGGAAACATCAAGGGCTAAAGCTCTAATAGAAAAATGAGTTGTGATCTTCACTGCTTGCAGGTCTGATACGTCAGAGCAGTATGTTACATTAGTGTCAGTGGTTTTAAGGCATTACCACTTTGCTATTGATTGTGCTATCTTATAGTCTCTTTTACTTTGTAGAAAAAAATATGTCAAGAAGAATCTAAGAATGTTTGTAGATTTTATTGATTGTCCATTGAATTTGACCTAGTAGATGGCAAACAGCTATATGCTAACTTGTAAAGGAGTAATGCTATGTTCTTGATTACTGACACTCTTTAAAATCTGTATTTAAACACTCCTTCAAGAATCGAAGCAAACGGGAGCAATCTCCTACATATTAAAACACTCCAGGTGGTATGAAATGGAGCAAGTTTTGTTTATTCTTCACGAGCTTTTTATCTGAATGCTATCTTACTGATTTTAGGTAAAATTAAATGCCTAGCACAGTTCCTGTCATATAGTAGGCACTCGATGAATAAGTGAAAGTTCCCCTGCCATAGTGAAGAGAGATTGTTTTATTCTTAGAGCACACTTCATGAGAAGAAGTTCTACACAACCATATGGGGTTCTGTGCTTAGCTTAACGTTCTATCATCATCTTGAAAATTTTAATTTTTGAACAAGGACTCAACATTTTTATTTTGCATTGAGTTCTGTACTTAATTACTTGGCCCTGTTCATTTATTTTTCTCCCTCAGCTCTACTATTTCTCAAATCAGTTCAATTTTTTCAGTTCCCATTATCACTGCTTTCATTTAAGTCACAAGGGACCCTCATCTAGAGTTGTATGGATGCTTTTTTATCTGGAAACTCTGCCTCCAGTTTTTTTTTGTCCAGTGCAATTTCCAGAATATATTAATCTGATTCTATCACTTTAATAATTTGCTAATTTCATTAGTTCATCTAATATTTAGAAAACTCTTTTAAGTATAATGCCTGGCTCTGGAAATGCAATGTTGTCCCAAACCAGACACAAATCAGAGGCAATTTCAAAAGAAGGTTAGTCCTGATTTCTGTCAGAAAAGAAATGGATTGATATTAGCCATGATTAACTAAAGCACATTTCTCAGCAGATTCTCTGGTTACAGCATTTTAATCAATATGTTGGTTCCAATACTGGGTATAATTCGAGAGAAGAGAATAAAGGAAATGAACATTTAAAAAAATTGTACTCTGGAGAGCATTTGGGGAGGTTAAGTTCCTCTATGGTTTTCCTATGTTACACTATCCTACTCTGAAAATATTCCAGGTCAAAACTATTTTGCTCTGTGACTCCAGATCTAATTGTTAATGGCTTTAATGCTATTGCACCTCCAATTCTGACTCCTGAAAAGAAAACGTGTTTTATTTTATAGCAATCTCTGAGGGCACCGTGGGTCACTTCTGTGCAGAGACAAGATAGTCTTAGATTCAGGTAAAAGTAATATAACTATTTATGTTCCTCTAATTTCATCCAGTCTCCATAGCATTTAGACTGATTTATCACTCAATAACAGGATATCAATCCTGGTTGGAAATTAGAATCTCAAAAATATTTATTACTTGACTTTTATCAGAAACTTGGGTTAATGGGGAAAAGAGAGGACACAAGGAGAAGACTTTAATGTTATAAAATGATCCTTTACTTCTTGAAACTCTGTCCTTGGGTGAAGCTGGACCACTAGAATTCTGGAGACATTGCAGACACTGGGATAATCCTTGGAGGATTGCTTTGACTGAATTTTGCTTTCATGTTTTGCCCTTGGCTTTTATTCAAGGTTTATACTAGAAACGAGCACATGAAATTCGCTTCTGCATTTATAGTACAAGTGTGGTTGAGGACACTGTCCATTACATCATTCAGTATGTGCTGTTAAGTACCATATGAGAAAATTCTTCAAAATTAATTTTAGGAAATAAAATAGGCTCCTTGTTAAACTGATGTTCTGATTCCTATCCAATAATGAGATGTAGTCATTGGTATTTTTTCTGTATTAAGTGGCAGAGCCCCACTCAGACTTACTAATCAAAGATGGAAATGTACTCACTCTCACTGTCGGGGAGGACACTTGGGTCATGAATAGAAACTAAGAACTGTAGAAGCAGGGGCAGGTGTCAAGAACTGTATGTAGGACTGGCTCTCTCTCTCCATTGACCTGTCTTCTTTGCTTAGTTTCCTTTTCTCCCACTGGAGATAAGCATTTTTCTTAGGGTAGGATAAACAGCCAGCAGCTGCTCTTGATTCATATTTTTCCAGGTTAGCATCTTCAGTGGGAGAAAATACCCCCCTGCCCCAGAGTTTATGTATCAAGGCCTGAGATGATTCCCATAGATTTCAACTGTTAATGTCTACTCACCTCTGGAGAGTCACAGTGTCAAGGCAATGGGGTTCTGGGCAGAAGAGTGAATAATAGGGCTTGCTAAAGGACCACCGCAAGTGGAGGTTGGGGAGGAACTGTCCCCTCCCAAAGGAAAGAGCACTCTTCACAGAAGAGATGATGAGAAAACATGCAGGGCAAAAAAAAAAAAAAAAAAAAAAATAGACAACAGCCAGAGCAGCAGATGAAAAGAACTGGGACATAGTACGCCCTGATGGAGTAGATGCTGGGCATAGTCTTCATACATCCCAAGGTCCCAGGTTCAAGTCCCAGGGCATGGAGAGATGAGGGTGAGGAGGGGAGGGCAATCAAGATGAACAACTAAATGAAATGAAGTGCATCTTCCTCCTCTCTCTTCCAGTCGGCCTCTGCTCTCCTTCATTCCTGCCTGCACCCTTCCTTAAAAATAAATAAATACATAAATAAATAAATAAAAAGAAAAGAACTGGGACACAGAGTTTGTTTTCCTTTTTGCTCTGAGGATGAGAAAGCTTATAGGCAAATATGAAACCCAAACCAGCAATTATATTGACCTTTCATTTTGGATCATTTTTACCTCTAATTTTGGTTTTCTGTTTTATTTCATAGTTTTATTGCTATATCTGTTCTTATAGGCTATCAAATTTGAAAAGAAATAAAAGGTGAATGATTTCAATAAACCATTGTGATTATCTCACAAAATAATTTCTTGTGTTAGTTTGCTGAATCTTAAGATGCAAATTTCAAAGGAAAAATGCCATACATTTGTAAAGAAAGCCAAAAATTAAGCTGATAGTAGAGTAACAGGCCTGTTAAAAAGGGAAGGAGAGACTAAATAGATTTAAAGATGTTAAGAACTGATGGGATGACTATAGTGTACTCTCACCCAGGAAGGCCTCGTACTTGTGGAAATTCCTCACCAGGAAGGGAGAAGCAATTCCTTGAGACAGTATGAGCCACAATCTTACAGCAGAAGACAAAGATGTGAAAAGAAAATAAACTCGAAGGGCTAAAGGTAAGACTTTTTTTATGAGCTCCAATTGCAGGATTCATTGAAAGAAGACTTTCAAAAGAATTTCCAGGCGTGCCCTGCTGGAGCAGCAGTTAGCTCAGTCACCTCCGAAGGATCAGGTCACATGGCTCTGGGTTTGAGTCTGAGGCCCAGGGAGGGGAGATGCAGTGTGAACTGCTGAAAAAACAAAACAAAAACAAAGATGAAGATGTTTCTTCTTTCCTGCCTGTCTGCCTGCCTGCCTGCCTGCCTACCTTAATTACTGCCTCTACCTTTCCTTTAAAAAAGATTAAAATAAATAAATAAAAATTCCAGAAGTTCAGAGGTACTTGATTGAGTCACCTGACTCAGCAGTTGGAGGTTTTACGTTCTGAAGATAGTCCCATGACTGCCTTGTCTAACCCTATTGTTTCTCATTCTGAACTCAGGCCCTGGCATGGGGGAGATCTCAAAATCTCTCATGATCAGAGTTGAAATAGACATGGACATTCTGGAACTTTTAATACTAAGTTTAAAAAAACAACAAAAAAAGCAGAGCTATTACCAAATATTCAACTTCATTTTTCAAGAACAGATTCTGGAAAGAATGATGCAGGTCCAGGCATCTGCCCTTCTACCCGTCCTCTAACTCCAGGTTTATCTCTGAATTTACCTCCCACCACAGTACAATATCTGCCTGAAAATCTTGATGGCATCCCTAGACCTAGGCAAACATACTTACCCAACTCTTCTCACACCAGGGACGCTACTGAGCAACAGGTCCCCTTGGTAGAAGGACTGAGGGTTCTTTGCTTTTCCAGAGAATCTCTGTTAATGAAAGAGTGTCACAGCTACATGAGAAACATCATTCCTATCCCCAAGAACTATATCCATTCCCTCATGCTAAGTGTGAAGAAGATCCTCTAGGTGGGAGGTTGGGAGGAGAAGTGAAGAATCACGTGTTTTGCTTTGCTTTATTTGGTTTCACTAAAGACTCCACAGTTCTTTTATTTGCTACTTCTCAAACCTAAATTCTTTGCATAACCTAAAAGGTGAGTGTCACAGATATAGGTACTAGAGAAGGGGAATGAGGCGTCTGAAACTCTTGGGTCATCTAAAAATTAGCTTCTTCCCTTCCTCTCCATAAGGCATGATTTTGATGTCCTCGCCATTGCATGACGTGGTTACTGTAGAGGAACATTGTCCTGTGGCAGAAGCAGTTGAAGCAAGTGACCTGGAGGATTTGAAAGCAACAGCTCAGACCACATCAGCTTTTTCTTTATTACTAGTGGCCCCCAGAAAATGGCGGTACTTCTAATAAGCACTTAGGAAAATGGGTATTTCTTACTGTTTCCAATGGAATGAAGCTGTTCTACCCACATAAGGTTATATTCAGCATGTCGTTCATAAAATGAGAGGTTCAGACTGGTTGATCTCTGCATTGTAAAATCCCAGCTGTTCTTTAGTCCTTTGCTTGACTTCATTAAAACAAACCCATGGTATGCATATTATAACATCAATAACAACTTTAAGAAAAAAATTGTTATTCCAGTTGCACAATATGAAAAATCTTTGAAGATGTTTTCTTATTGTCCTCAAGCAGTTATAATAATTACATATTTGCATTCATAGAATTGATTTATTACTCTTATGGACATTTTCCATGTTTTCTATCTTAAACATAATTCTATGTATTGTACAGTATCTCACTGAGTGAGCAGAGAATGAGTTAATATCCTCTTAGGGTCAGACATTTGGCGCTCATTTTTCTCTATTTTGGAAATGCTAAAATACACACCGTAGGCATACAACTATCAAAAAAATCTGAGTTATTTCTTTTACATACTTTTCTAAGAGCTGGTTTACTGGTTAATTGGCTATGCATCTTTCAGGGCTCTTCAATCATATTGTCAAATTGTTCTTCAAATGAACTGAGCTCTCACTATCCAAATCAAGAGGTAAAATACCCAATTTCACCACATCTTTGCCATATGGATGTATTTTAATGTTTTGTTCTTTTGGAAGGATATACAGTCTTCCAAAAATGAGCTGCTTAGCAAATATTCTGTCTTGTTTTCCTTTGCCCTCCCCAGCCCCGCCCTTCTCTCCACTTCCTTTGAATCAAGTAATAGTTCTCACACCAACATCTGTGTCACCCAGACACGTACCCGGAGGGTGTATCTCACCTTGTCACCTACTCACAGAGATTAATTTCTCCTTCAGATGTTTGTCCTTCAGCTTCCTTTTTGCAGAAAAGCCTCAGGATGTACTGGTCTGCTACTTGTGAAAATGATCCTGGCAGGCATGTGTTGTCACTCATTTCCCCTCCTCTTCACCCTGGTGGTTCCAGGGAGGGCTCTTTCTCTGCTTAGGGTCCCTCCTGACACTTGACCTTTCTGAGTAGAAACAATGTAAATGACACCAGGTTTTGAGTGACTGAAACTTCAGTTCTGGTGGCAGATAATCCAGACAGCCGTGAGGCAGAGTCTCTTTTACTTTGCTGGGAAGAGATGCAAGTAGAAACGGCTGCATTTTCCCGAATTCAAATGCAGATGGGAGTGGAGAATTGCCAGCTTTATTCCATCGATACTCAATTTGGGGAAATTTTTTAGACTGTTTATTTTGTCCACTCTTATCATCTTTCCCTCCTTCTCCCACCCCCATACACAAATGTGTGTAGGAGTTCGGTGAGGTTTATACATACCAAATAGCATGGCTGTATTTGGGCACCATATATTGACTGTACTCATTGTTATTTCCTTTCTGTTTTGTTTTCTAAACTATTTACAGGAAATTCTGAGATCGAGATCGTGACTGTTTTATTTTCATACGTAAGTCATCAGTGAGTAAGATAAGGATGGGCAGAGAATGTGTTAAACAGTCAGGAAGCAGCAGAGCCTGTTATAAGTTACAATTGGGAGCATCATAATCTGTGGTAAAAAAGAAATATATCTCTCACTCACTGGTTTATTGTGTTTGGCTGCAAGGAACAGAGACTCCAAACTAGGGCTGACCATATATATCATTTTAAATGTCACAGTACCATTTATTTTCCTATTTCTGACCATCAATTTGGTCTCGTTTTTAATAAAACAGGGTTGTCTTTAATGTGGGGCAAATAGGAAGATGAATTGCTCTGGGGTCCATCTGCTGAGGGGGCCCAAAATCAGCTGCCGCTGTGTCCTGCCTTAAAGATGGCCCTTGTCTGCGCTGACGGCGGTGGGTCAGGGCTGCTACTACTGTTCCTGTCGCCTGTGAGGAAACAGGACTCACGTGGGAAGAGGATTCCCCTCCACCCCATACACGCACATCTGACTCTTCAAACGGAGCAGAACACGGGAAGTACAAGAGGGGTTACTAATGGCACTGTGGGGGTTGCTTCTGGCCCTGGGCCGGCTATTGTGCATTTATGGTATTGAGATGGTTAAAGAGGCAAGTGTTTTAGGCAGAGAATTTAAAGCAGGGCTTCTATCTAAGGGGCACCAAATTTGGTTTTCAACTATGGTGTCAAAATGCCTTTCACCTGCCCGATGATTTGTATGAGGTCACGCAGGGCCACACGTCCTTACTACATGATGGCTGATTGGCATCTCATAGTACTCCCTGGCCTGACTGCTCTGCTCCTGATCAGATTGCTTTGCCTCCTCCCTCCACTTAGTTGCCAGTGCATAACCCCATCCCATGTTTGCCACTGAAATGTCTCTTTTTTGTCTCAAGAAAATATGGTCAGCCTAGAGGTATGGCCACTCTACCATGAAATCCAAGATCAAGTTCTGCTAATACTCTATGTTTGTGTCTGAACTTGAGGTTTAAAGTTTCATATCCTGGACTTAGTCTTAAAGCTGCATTCTGGTCTCAGCACAGACATCTGGTCCAGATGAGAAAAAGGGAGAGCAGGAGGAGGAAGAGGGACAAGTTCCATGCCCTCCCTTTTTCAAGAATTGCAAGTTCATCGCAAATCCCACTTAGGCTTTTTTGACTAGCACCTGAACTTGAGTACCTGGATCCTTTCCTATCTGAAAGCAGAAGTGAAGAAATGGCATATTTATAACCTGGGTACCATGTTGTCTCGATAAGATCAATTTTGGGTAAGTAGCCATAGAGAATAGATATTGGGTAGATACCCATCTATATCAAAATTGATGACAGGATATGATGAGATTTTCTTTTACAAAATGATTGCACCAAGGTAAGTATTCCTTATCTTGTAAAACTCAGCCCAAAGATTACCCCATCATAGAACACAGGTATTGAAAGGGACCTTAGATAGGTCTTGTGTTTCATTTCAAGAAGTTCCCTGATGGCATCTCTCTGATTCATCCAGCTTTCTCTTGCACAATTTCAATGCAAGGGCTCTCATTACTCCATAAGCACCCCATTTCATTGTCAGGCACCAATAAGGACCAATTCATCCTTTTCCAATCATTTTGTAGGACAGCTTTTCACATCATTGAATGTAGATGCCATGCTCTCAACTCCATAAAATATCACTTGCTCTTATAACACTTCATTTGCTACCAATATTCCCTTGATAAATTATCTGCCGCATAATTTTTTTTCCATCTACATATGTGTTATTTGCAGGGAATATATGTGTTAAACCTTTATGTACTATCTTCTGAACTTGGTCTTCTAAAAATATTTTGTCTAACCTTTGGTTTCCTTTCTATTTATTCCTTGAGTTTCAAACTTACTTTAAAAAAAGAAAAAATATATATCGATGATGCTAACTAACATCAACAAAAAAGCTAAAAAATTTTCCACTCACCAGAGTGAGCCATTGTTTGTTACCTATTGTCATTTACCAATCCATGCCAGCCTTTTTACCCTTTGCTACCCTGAATCCTTTCACTTTTCTTTTTTCTCAATTAAAAGATCATAATTTTCATATCACTTTGCTTCGTGCTCTCCCCTTTTGGTATCTATGCCTCTGAACTTGTCATTTGTCCCTTACTCGGGGGTCAGAGTCCTCCGGGTCTGTTCAAGTGCACCTTTGTAATCTCTGTTCCTTTCTTGAATTTAAAAATATATACACATTCTTAATAGTCCCTAAACGCCAAAATAGACTTGGATACGTTACAAACAAAAACTTTTTTTTTAATGCCAGAAAAACCAGTTCTGTGCAGAAATCTGAAATTCCATTAGAAAAAACAAATTAGGAAGAATGGATTTTAACAGTGCCACTGTATCAGCAGAGTTACATAAAAAGCTATTTTTAAATCTGAAAATACGAAAACTTATGACCTTAATAAAGTACATCTCACATCATGCTCCTTCCAAAAAGGACAGATGTGACATCTTTCCCTCAAAATGCTCACAAAGGCCCTGGTTGTAACCTCTTAGTATGCAAGAGACCGGTGAGTCGTAGAATGTTTTGTACTTCAGCAGCTCAGCCACTTGATCAGGTTCCAAGAGCAAACCTTCCTCTAAATACCTATTCTCAGAGAACAGCATCGAGTGACTTCTGAAAGTAGGATTTTTTAAAAAGCAAATTTTGGTAAGAGCACAAAATATGGGAAGATATCAAGAGAAATGCCATGGGCCAGACATGGCAAAAAATATGAGATCTTGAGTGCCGGCAAATGCTTTCTTTCTTACCTGGGTTCTGCCTCCCCTGCACCCCACGGTGAGCAACTGAAGAGATAAAGCCCCACAGTGAAGGGCAAGGGATGATGTTGAATAGATTCTTAATAGATATAGATAATATATAGATATATAGAGATGTCTTATGTATACATATCATGATTATGTACTTTTACGTGTATCTATGTTTCTATTCACAAACTGGTAACATAGTGTTAGAGAGAGAGAATAGATACACATATCAATAGTACCTAAAATAATGTACTACTTTATGAATAGAAAGAACAATGAAATCAAATGGAGGGTTTGCAAAAGACCTATGAAAATAAAGGGGCAGGTGAGCCTTCGGCCAAGCACAATCCACATGCATCCCAAGGACCAGGGTTTGACTTCCGGGGCCAGAGGGATCAAGATACACAACATTTTTCAAAAAGTAATAAAATTCTTCTTCCACCTCTCTGCCTGCCTTCATCTTTCCTTTTAAAAATCAAGGGACAAAGACCGAACATAGCTCTTCAAAAAGCAAAGACAAAACCAAAGCCCGAATAAGTAATTATGAGGGTGGGACCTCACATCCACAGAAACTCTAAAAGTGCACTTTTTAAGGACAAGGGACTTGATCAGTTTCACTTTGGGAACTTGTCAGTCTTGTAAAGCAGGTTATGACATGATGGAGCAACAAATGGGGAAAGAAAGATGAAAGATGTTACTACGCATTGTTGTGTCTGTATCACACATGCATGTGTTCCACGTGTGTACAAAAGAGAAAAAGTATATGTAAATCTGAAGAATGATTATCTCTGAGTGTGATGTTACATGATTTTAACTTCCTCTTTCATACCTTTTTTGGTCTTCATATCTAAAGTAGGTTCACACTATTTTTTAAAATATTTTTTGACAAAGGTGGGAGAGAGTGAATGAAATCTGATGCTAGGAAACAAACCTGGATTTAGTATATATTGAGCCAAGAAGAATGAGAGAAATAGGAAGTAAAGAAATAAACTACTGAAAACTCCGTTAGCATGGGGGGCATCTCCCAGTTCATACACTAACCTCTTAAATTAACATGAAAAAATACTTCTTTGCTACTAGAAGTTATCAATGCTAACATGTGAAAATCGTGAACAAAGATAATCAAATAATATTTTTCCACTGGAAATATTTCAAAGTATTTTTAATGACTTATAGGCCCATAACTGTACTCTGACATTCTTATATATTTTGTAACAGTCAAATACATCCATTTCTACAAAACAGAATTTTTTGCTCACTTCTCTTTTTTTTACCTGCTTTATTGAGGCATAATGGATATACAAAGAAATGCACACATTTAATGTGTACAAGTCCATGATTTGGGGCAAAACAATGGATTTGTGATTTTTAAAATCCATTCCATTTATCTCTGTTTTACTTCATTATTTAAAATTGTAATATTACTCACACTTGTAACATTTTAGCAGTTCATCTATGTTGTAGGATACATCAGCATTTCACACACTTTTTGCTCAGGAATAATTATCCATTCATGCATATAATACATTTGTCCATTCACTAGTTAATGGATATTTGGGCTGCTTTCAGTGAGGAAGTATAATGGTTATGTTGCTATAAACATGCACAGAAAAATCTTTGGGTGGACATAAGTTTTCAATTTTTTTAATTGAGGTGACTAATTTACAAAATAACCTAAGTTTAGATATGCAGGCTCATTATTTATTAAATACAACATACCACGCCCACAACCAAGTTTCTAACAGTCCCTCCCATAGTACTAGACAGTTTGCTTCTGTTTTCAACTACTTCTCTTCTGGGAACCTTAGCGCATTTGTTAATTTCCAAGGGTTAGTTTTTGTTTTGTCTGCTTTATTTCTTTATATTCCATATATTAATGAGATCATCTGGTATTTCTATTTCTTCTTTTGACTTATTTCACTTAGGATAATCATCTCTAGTTCCATCCATGTTGTTGCAAATGACGAGTTAATCTTTTTATAGTTACACAATATTCCAGTGTGTGTGTGTGTGTGTGTGTGTGTGTGTGTGTGTGACATCTTTATCCAATCATCTGTTGATGGTTGTGTAGATTGTCTCCAATTATTGGCTTTTGTAAACGATGCTGCAATATACATAAAGTTGCATATATCTCTTCAATTTAGTGATTTTATATTTTTAGTGTAAAAACTTAAAATGGGATCATATGTTATTTCCATTTTCAACTTTTTGAGGAATCTCCATATTTCTTTCCTAATGATTACACCAATTTATACTCCCACCAACAATGCAGAAGTGTTTCCTTTTCTCTGCTTTCTTGTCAGCATTTGTTGCTTCCAGTCTTTTGGGTAATAGCCATTCTCAGAGGTGTGCAGTACTCTCATTGTTGTTTTAAATTTTGGGTGTGGTGTTAGAGAGTGGTCCAGATTCATTCTTTCAGATTCATTCTTTTGCATAAGGCTGCCCAGTTTTCCCAAGACCATTTGTTGAAAGAATTTTCCTTTCTCCAATTTATACTTTTGGCTCCTTTGGTGTAGACTAACTGACCATATATATATCTGAGTGTTTCTGGTGATTCTGTTTTAGTACACTCCTCTGAGTATCTGTTTTATTCCAGTACCATACATTTTTGATCACTATTACTTTGTAATACAGCTCACCATCCTGGAGTGTTGTTTTTACTCATGACTGCCTTGGCTATTTGGGATCTTTTGTCATTCCATATAAATTATTTTTTCTTTTTCTTGATAAATGCCAGTGGAATTTTTATGGGGATTGCATTAAATCTGTTTAATGCTTTAGGTAATATGGTCATTTTAGCAATGTCAATTTTTCCAATGGGCATAAAATATCTTACCATCTCTTTATATCTAAGAGTTTGAGGAGTAACTGGCCTTATTAGATGATGTATCTCAATCTCTATCCATGCCTATATACAGCAATAGTAACTAAAACAATGTGGTGCCAGCTTGTGAATAAAAAGAACAATGAAATCAAATGGAGAATTTTGTAAAAGACCTAATTATAAAAAATATAGCACATAATAAATATGCCATGGTATATCAATGGGGGAAATTATTCATATAGTAGATTTTGTCAGAGAAATTAAGCATCCTTCTACAGCAGGAGTAAGCAAACTATGCATGCCTGAGGGCTAAATTCTGCCAGCTTCTTGTTTCCATATAAAAACATTTATAATTTATAATTACTGGTAATTAATGTGCTTATAGTTTGTCTCCGGTTGCTTTTTCACTACAATGCAGTGTTGAACACCCCTGAGACCGTATTGTCATGAAACCTAAAATATTTACTATGCAGCCATTTATAGAAAAGTTTTCTAACTTGTTATCTAGAGGGCAAAGGTGTTGAGAATCTACCCCATTCATATACCAGTATATTGGATCAAATATCAGAACAAAAAAAGAAAAAAAAAGTATAAGAATTCATTATTTCATAGGTTTTTGTCTTAATTAATATTGGAGTGGAAAGGGCCATATGTGAAAAATAACAAATCCAAGAACATAAATATTAAATAAGTGATGCAAGTAAAAATATATATCCATATAAAGACAGAAGCAAGAGGCACACAAAAGAAAATCATTGCAATTTGTCATAATCAAAGGGTAATTTTCCTATTCTATATAATTTCTTATAATCAAAAAGATAAAGGCTATCTCTCAAATAATGAGCCAAGGATAAGAGGCAGTTGAAAGAAAAGGAAATACATTTGGTTTGTAAACATATGTAAAAGGCCCAAAATTAGTCATAGTAAGAAAAATACAAATTGACCGTGAGATGTCTTTTTTCACTTATCAGATAAGAAAATATTAAAAATTTAATTAAAAAATGTAGGAACAGGTACTTTCATACATTATTTGTTGGAGTAAAACTTGATACAAGTCTAAAGAGGGCAATTTAGCCTTATCTATCAAAATTTTAAATGCAGACCTAGACCTAACAGTTCTGAGAAATTCCTGAGGCTTTCTCCTTGTCTGCTTTTCTCTACAAAGCCGCATTGAAAAAAATCTCATAAATGAAAACATATTCACTGAAGTATTGTTTGCAATAGCAGAAAACTGAAAACAACCCAGAAAACTCCCAATGTAATACAGTAAACAACAGTACATATAACCAAGGAAATGCTGTAGAGCATTAAAAATAATGAACAAATCATATAATCAAGATTTGGAATAATCTCTAAGATGTCTTTTAAAGTAAAAAATATCAGAATGCAGAAGGATGGATTGGGTCTTAGTATTAGAAAAAAGTATATATGTAATTTGTATTACATATTCATAGATTGTCTCTGGAATGACATATGAAAACTGGAAAGGAGTCATCAAAATTTGATATAAACTCATCCTGGAATATTATTTAGCCTTAAAAAGGATTAGCATTTTGATACATGCCTCAATATGGATGAGACTTGAGGGACATTATGCTAAGTTAAATTAGTCAGTCACAAAAGATAAGAATACTTTATGATTTTCCTTATGTGAGATACTTAAAGCTGCCAAAATCATAGAGATAAAAAGTAGAATGTTGGTTTCTAGGAGCTGGGCAGGGAGGGGGAATGGGGAGTTATTGATTACTGGGTATGGCATTTTAGTTTTGCAGAATGAAAGAATTGTGGAGATAGATGGTGGTGATAGTTGATAAAGTGAATATAATTAAGATTACTTCATTGTACACTTAAAATAGTTAAAATGGTAAATGTTTTATTACATGTATCTTATCATAATATTTATATATATATATATATATTTTTAAACTGGAAGGGAACTAGGTGTGTAAAGAAATTAGACATTTCATAGTATATATTCTTACACCTTTGGATTTTCTACAGGCTCTAAGAATAAAATATTTTATGTTTAAAAGTTTACCCTGTCTTTAATCATCATCATCTATGCATCTATCCTACATTTATCCACATATGCAAAAACATGCACACATAAATGTAAGTATATAGTATATGATCAATACTACATTTTAAAACACCACCACTGGTGCACCCTGGTGGATGAGGGGTTTGGTCCACCACCTCCGGCTGAGCGCAGTCCACATACAACCCAAGGACCCGGGTTTGTGTCTGGGGATAGTGGGGAACAACCAAGACGCACCACTAAATAAAATAAACAAATAAATGTACTTCTGTCCTCTCTTTCTTCCAGTCTGCCTATTCACTTTCATTCCTGCCTATACCTTTCCAGTACAATAAAACACAATAAAGCACCACAACCACCACAAAAAAGATCAATCAAAAACATACCAAAATGTGAATAGCACTTGTCATTGATTGCTGGGGTTATGGGTGCTTCTTTGTGTCTCATTTTCCTTAAAATTTATATTTAGAGTAAAATTATCCCTTTACTGTAAATTCTATAAGTTAATAGAGGCAGAGAGTTGTATCTTTCAAAATCAAAATACAAAAGCATTCCATAAACTCATAATTTCCTCATTCCCCTTGTAGATAACCCCTTCCCCACCACAGCTCCTGGCAATCATGGATCATGTGCTATTACAGTCTGTTCCTGATCTTTTTTATGTCTTTGAATTCTAATTTAGGAGGGCTAATTTGAAAGAGTCAAGATTTTGTTTGTTTGTTTGTTTGTTTTAGTGGGAGGACAGCTACTTAAAAAACAAAAACAGAAATAACCTTTCAAGATGGGAGGAGAGAGATGAGAGAATCAAATACAGAGAGAGACTAGATTCTTTTTTTTATCATTGACTACACTTCTGCTTGCTAACCCAGTTTCTATAAAGGCCTTGATGGCTTGTTAGAAAGCTGAGTTAGTACTGAGTGTAAAGTTATTCATCGTAAAGCTCGTCCATCTCACAAATCACTCTGGGGCTAGTGAAATGGAGCACCATACTTCCATCAGAGAAATTATACCAGTATTCTAAGTTTCATATCCAGATGCAAGTAAGTCAATCCCTTCAGAGTTGAAGAAAATCCTTCAGGGGATGAGCTGCAACAGGCTCTCATATTTGTGTCCTGATGGGTGCATTTCAGTGTTGTAGCACAGCCCTGATTTCAAGGGATGCTCATGGCAACTGGAGAGGAGGGTGAGGTGTGCACTGAATTCCCCATTTGAGAGACTTAGGAAGTGAGGCCCTGAGAGTCTGCTGGTTGAGGTGACTATTATCTCAGTTGCTGTTAACCAGGCATTGCTTTTCAGTGTGTATGAGATGACATCTTTACAATATGGAAGGAGTATAAAGGTCCAGACACATGGGGTATTTTATGAGGGGGTGAGAGGAACACATGGCATCAGGAGTCACTCACTCAGATGAACGGACTGTGTGCATCAGCAGTGTGGGCAGAGTTAATTGCACCCCCCCTGCGTGTGAGGCCAGGCACAAGACCCAATGGGTCTTTGATTGGTTAATGAGGGCCCCTCTGCGTGGTTGGAGACCAACCGTGCTTTCTCTGCTTCCTCATCTGGGAAGCAGGGATTTGGGTTCCCAATGTCCTCATCAGCTTCCATCCCATGTGAAGTACCCAGGTGGTCTTGACAGGAGTTAAATGTGTGCTTCAATCGTTACTGATTTTTTTCACTGGTCCTTCCATGACATCTGTACAATGTCTGCTCAGTAAACTGCATCCTTTCAAGTATTTTGCAACAGCTTTTGCTTTGTAATCTGAGTGTGTTTACTTGGCACAAGATTTTGAAAAGTTCCACTCATCTTTAGGAGAGAATCTTTGCTAGAGATTTATCTTAGGGGAAGAGGAACTTTCAAAGATTGTGGTTGCCTTCACAGCCTCATGATACATCCAGGATGTGTTTCACAGGCACGATGCAGTATCGTACCCCCCCACCCCCCCCCAAAAAAAAGACGTTAAGCACCAAAGTACTACAAATAGCATTGCAAAAAGTTAAATAGTGATACTGATGCCTAATGCTTTAAAAAAAAGTAAAGCCGCACACATCTACTTGACTAAATATCAATTTTCTCCACAATATTGAATATTCTGTATATGAGAGCAGAAAATGTACAAAGTATATCTGTGACCTTGAATAAGTAACATTCAATAAATATTTGTTGGGCAGTATTTACTCCATTGAATAGCACTGGATACAGTAGATATGATGTCTATACTCACAGAGTTTATAATTCATTGGTAGGTCAACTCTTAATCAAGTTCTCAAGGACTTACTTAATGATGATGAGGGTTATGACGCACATGAGAACCATATGCTACTGATGGTTTTGTAAGTCAAAGTGACTAAGAGTAGCTAGTCCTCATAGTCCAATCTGTGGTGGGTTAAAATAGGGGACCCTAACCTACTCTAGAAGATGGTATTTCCTGGGGTGAACATCTCCAAGAGAGTGACTTGAAGTTGATTGACACCTGGAGGGTGAGTGGGAAGTAGTTTTGTGATAAGTTAGGACACAAAGGTGAGACTGTGTGAGGTAAGAGAAAGGAAGGGCTTGATGAGTGGGAGAAGCTATGAGAAGACCAGCAGGAATGGAGAACAGGGCAAAAGAAAGGATGGCTTGAGATGAAGCTGAGAATTAGGTACTGATGAGATCATGCAGGGCATTGAAGACTATGTTAGCATTTTGATTTTGGATTTTACCCCAAGAACAAGAGAAAAACATTTGAGGGTTGTAAGCCCTGAAAAAAAAAACGAATCCAGCAATTATTTCAGGGTTCCTGAGACTACTTAAGGAAGTGTCTTAAATCACTTCAGTAAAAATACCCAAGTAAGCAAAAATAATCTTTCTGACCAAAGTTGGATTAATGGGATGCTCATCAATAAAGGGTGAGTAAATGTCACTGGGAATGTCATGGGATGAGAAACTAATGTCAAGAAGAGTTCCTTCTTGCAAAGTGCTGAATGGGGCTAGAAGGGGTGAAGGCTAGATACCTTACAAAATATGTTTGCACATAACATATTGCTTCCCGGTTTCTACACAGTCTATTGAGTAAACGACCTCTGGATGCCCATCAACCATCCATTTGTTTAAACAGGATATGAAAGTTCAGTGCCAGAAAAGAGTCTTGCCACCAGTGGCCATTCTTTTTGTCCCCTCCCACATCACACTCAGTCCCTCTGCTTAAAGAATGCAACACACGTTTTACTAATAAGTGTTCTGAAATGGTGCCACACTGGTTGCTTGCTGAGGATATGCACATATTTCTCCAAAATAAGGGTAGAAGAGTAGTCCTGAATTTTTGGCTCCTTGGAAAATGCACTTGGCAATGATAGAAAAGCAGAAGCTAATCAGATTTTACACTTGAAGAGTCCCTTACAATAAAGCATGTTTTATGTATATAAATTCCCTTTGCTCTCACAATAGGTATGAAATAGTCTATCATAGGTAAGACTCAAGACAGTCAAGTTCATTTCTTAAAGTCATAAAGAGCTAGAATCAAACTCAGGACCCTCCAAAATGAACTTTGATGCTTATAAATCCTTCATAGGTCACAGATGTGCCAAGGGACCATCTTACACCAAAATCAATCTCATATTTTTAGCATATAGACTCTGTTTTCCATTCCAACCATCTAGAACTGGAGAAAGGCTTATCATATCATGAACTGCTGTTTCCATGGGGTTTAGGAAATACAGGGGGTTCTATCAGAAGAACCCTGGACATTGTTATACAACAACAGAAAGCCAATAGGAAGTGGAGGCATGAGCTGCATTTCAAGAATTTTGGAAAAGAGTAAGTATAAATAAAATCATTTATAAATTATAAATTTTGAGACACAAAAGTAAGTATTTACTTAAAATAGAAAATGAAATTCCAACAATTACAAATTTAAAAAGTGAGGAAAGCTACAAGCAATACAATTTAGGAAAACAACAGATATTTTTTATTAATAATCACCTGATACACCTTGATAACACTTTCCTCCCTACCTTTTTTTTTCTGAAGTTTTCTTCCTTTTTATCAGTGATGGTTTCTTTCATTTACATGATTTTATGATTTTCAGGATAATCAAATCACATCTTAGAGAACGTGTATATCACACAATACCCACCACCAAAGGACTAGTTGTTCCCCACCTCTATCATTTTTCTTTCAACATAGGTTTTTCCATCTCCCCATTCCCTCCCCTCTGGTAACCACAGTCTTGCATCCTATGAATTGTGTGGTGTTTTGTTAGTTGGTTCATTTTGTTTCTTTATCTTCCACATATGAATGAAACCAGAATTTTTCTTTTTCTTTCTGATATATTTTACTTGCCTAATTACCTCAAGTTCCCTGCAGACTATTGCAAGAGACACAATTTCATCCTTTTAAATACTGGAATAATATTCCATTGAATATAAGTACCACAACTTCTATATCCAGTGAGAGATCTATTGATAGGCATTTAGGGTAGTTCCATGTCTTAGATATTGTTAATTGTGCTATTCTACACATAGTACAGATATTCTTTTTTTCTGATAGTATTTTTGTATTTTGGGGATGTATAACCAGAAGTGGAATTTGCTGGATCAAGTGTAGTTCTTTTTTGTTTTTTAAGGAATCATCATACTCTTTACTAAAGAGATTACACTAATTTACATTCCCACTAACAATGTACGAGAGTTCCTTTTTTTCTAAATCTTCATCAAAATTTGTTGTTTCTAATCTCTTTGATATAGGCCATTCTTATTGGTATGAGGTGCTATCTCATTGTGGTTTTCACTTCCATCTCTTGTGTCTGTAAGTCATCTGTGTATCTTCTCTGGAGAAGAGTATTCAAATCTTCTGCCTATTTGGGGGGGTGGGGTGTTTGCTTTTCTGTTGTATGAGCCCTTTATGTATTTTAGAGATCAACCCATTTTTTGATGTGTAAAGACATTCCAATCATTAGGCTGTCTTTTTATTTTAATGGTGGTATCTTTCTCTGTACAGAAGCTTTTTAGTTTGAAGTAGTCTCACTTTAAAATTTTTGCTTTTGTTTCCTTTGCTATTGATGTGACTTCCTCCAAAGATCTCTCTGAAGCTGATGTCATGGAGTGTCTTGCCTATGTTCTCTTAAAAGTGGTCCATGATTTCTGGTCTTACATGCAAGTCTTTTAATACATTTTGAATATATTTTTGTTTATGGCATTAATACATGGTCTAGTTTCTTTCTTTTTTGCTTTTGTTTTTTGTTTTTGTTTTTTTTGCATGTGGCTATCCAATTTTCCCAGCACCATTTATTAAAAAGACTTTCCTTTCTCTGTCATGTTTGTTGCTCATTCATCGTAGATTAACTGTACATATACATGTTGATTTATTTCTGGCTGAATTTCTATTATCTCTTTATCCGATGATGATTTTATAATATTTTTTCTATAGAGAAATTAGAAAGATAATCATCTTTAACATAGTTAATTAAACTTTTCATTATTAATAATGAAATGAGCTTCTTTTAACTTCACAACTTATTTTGATAATGTCTTTGCTAATGTTTGGGGTTGCCAAATTTCAGAAAACCTCTATTATATTTTCTTTCTGTATTAGTTGCTACTGACACTCTCACAGTTTATGGTCCTATTACAGGTGCCATTACTTGTGACCTACAAGCATCAGGATTCTGATCCATTTCATTTCCTGCAATTCCCATTGAAAAAGAGAAGTTTGGTGACTGTAATTTTACACAATGAATTATTTTATATATTTTGGAGTTAATGGAATTAGATTTTAGTTAGACATCAATGGAACTGAATCCTCTGGTCAAAATTCCACATGTTGGATGCCCCGAGTTAGCAGCTAAGCTAGGTTTCTGGTTCTGAACATATTGAAACTTGTGCTGTCACAGCTCACAGCCCACTGATACTTGGTACACTGGGGCAGCACTCAACACAATCTCTGGCTGCACACCTTCCTGACACGATGCATCCCTGCGAGTTACCAGATTGGGTATTACCTATTTCCCAAAGTCTTTCTTGTTCTGGGCCACATTGTAATAATTTTAGATGGCATCTTGCTCAGTGACAAAGAGACATATCTCCAATGTCAGATGCTAAAATGCCGGGGACTCTTTCAACTCTACCTATACAAGAGGAATATTTTGGAGGCGATATCATAGTGGAAAGAGACCATGGTCTTAAACAATTGCCGTTTGTTTTATTAATTGCAAATAGATAGACAGATAGATAGATTTTCTTTTAAAGAAAAGGTACAGGCAGGAATGAAGGTGAACAGGCAGGCAAACAGGGAGAAAGAGGAGGAAGAAACAAATTTTATTTAGTTGTCCACATTATTTGCTCCCCATAGACTCGCGACATAAACCCTGGTCCTTGGGATGTACTTGGACTACACCAGCTGAGACAGAGGTGGCTGGCTTCACCGGAACTCCACCAGGGTGAACCTTTCTTTGTAAATTTTACATAAACGTGAAAGCATGTGAACAAATCACTAGGATTCCTTGCAGGAGTCTTGGAAAAAGTCAGGCAGGGGAAAACTGCAGACTCAGCTTCATTAGCTTCTCAGTCAATTGTGGGGGCATGAGAGCCCACTGAAGGATGTCGTGTTCTTCTAGTCTTACCTGAGCTAGGGCAGTATTAGTCAGTGCCAAAGAATATTACAACTCCTGAAAGTTAAAAAAATACATACACGACTAATTTTCAAGAGAATGACAAACTACAACTGATCTGTATACATGACAATTTGCAGACTATAATGATTTAAAAGGACAAACAAAACAATATTGCATGATTTCCTTATCTAATTATGTACCTTTTCCATCCCTTTTTTAATCTTCATGTAACATTACAAGTGTTATTATTCCCATTTTACAAATAATGAAACTGAGGATCATGGGGTCTTGCGTAGGCTCATCCTGTTTGTAAATATTATCTTAATCATCCACCCACCAGCCTCTCCAGCAGGGCAATTGCAAAGAGTGCTGTTTACCTTCCTTGAAATCTTGCATCAATAGTTCCATTAGCTTAGGGGAGGGAAAAAAAAAAAAAACAACAAAAGAAATCCCACCTCACTGCTGCCTTCTGTCCCAGTGATTACTTACATTTTGTTTGCTGATATTCTCTGTTTCTCTGTGTCTGTCTCTCATTTTAGAAAGAAAGGAAGAGGAAGACGAAGCATTTATAAGGATAGAAGGGAGAGAAAGAAAATGCGTCTTTATTTTGACACCTTGGTCTTGGTCCTTGAGCTTTACATGGTCTACATGCAGATGTCTCAGCCACCTGAGCCACAAGGGTGTGCCCACTCCTTGTCTTTTTTAAACAGAGGTTGTGGAGACTCTCCTTCACTTGATCTTCACCATTGAATCTCAGGCTTCTGTCCTTGGTCCTGTTCTAACTTGAAACACACTCCCTGGGTGATAGCACTAATCCCCAAGCCTTCAGAAATCACCTAATTTTGGCATCTCCAAGTTTATACCTCCACTCTTAGACCTTGAGTCTGCAGTTATTTATATCTGTAGGGTGTCTCTGCAAATGGAGTGTCTGTGAGATTTTCCAGGCTTGTCTCCTACCATGTCTTCTTAATCCACCCTACTCCTGTAATACAGACGTCCTTTCAGTATTTTGTAAGTAGTTTCTTTGCAGTTCAGAGCTTTAGATGCTATTCCTTCCTCTTCCATGCCTTCCTCATATCCCTTATGCCTAACTTTAAATGTCCCTTCTACAGGAACACACTCTCTGACCCCTCCCTGCCAAGAGAGAAGGGAAAGTCACTCTCATTTCAAAATGTCATTCTAGCAGTTCACACTGTTTTTGGCTGCAGTGGTCAGAGATCCAGAGTTTCAAATGCATAAAATGTCTGTTCTCCTGTGCAAGGAACTCAGCAAGAAGATTGTTTGGGGCCAATCTGGTGGTTCTATGAAGTCACTAGAATCCTGCCCTCCTAGTATTCTCAAATTACCTCAGAGTCCAGGATTGATGCTATAATTCCAACTGTTTCATTAGCCCGCTAGGAAGGGAGGAAAGCTAAAAGGACCCTTCTCCCAGTTAAGTCATGTCCCATTAAGCAGTCCTGGAAATTTCACTGGTATCTTGTTGGCTAGAACTTATTCACAGTGCCACACGAAAACAGAGAAAGCTGGGAGATTTGGACTTTATTGGGTGAAATTAAACTATTATGTTTCTAAAGAAAATTTGGAAAATTTAATGCTAGGGTAGATAGGCATCTGGCAGCCTGTCACACATTTCTGTGTATGTATCACACTCTTTATTTTACTTTTAAATTTTATTGGAATATTTCATCAAACATAGGTTTAAGGTGTGCGTCACAGTAAATCCACATCTGTATATAATGCTTTAGGTTCACTGCTATTCCAGTTTTCCCTTCACTATACAATTAATCCTCTGTCTTTTTAAATTATTGGCTTGATTATCTGAATCCTCCACAAGGTTATAAGCTCCAAAGAAGAACTTCCTTTTATTCATTTTCTATTCCCAATATGCAGAAAAATGGCTGTCAACACGTCCTTAACAATTTCTTAAATAGATGAATCAGTTATTGGGAGAAAACTATTACTATGAGTGAATTAACATTCTAGAGGAAGAAAGAGACTCTACTTTGTATAAAGGAGAAAGAGAAGGAAGGGCACACATGGCCACATGATTATGTAATCATGTCAAATTAGATCTTGGTTTATAAAAGCAGGACATGCTGAAAAAATCTTTTGTTGGGTGAGTTCAATAAAAAGGAAATGAATCTTCAAACATATGTTAACTCATGTCTATTTATGGTAAAGACAAAGGTAAATGGAAGAAGATATATTACGTACATTCCTGGATGTGTATCACTGAAAATGCTAGCATTTCTTTTCCAGCTAACACTGATCTTCTTTCTTGCTATTCTCTGTACTTTTAATACTTTGTTGGGCTGACTGTTTGCAACTATGTATTCTGAGGATATTTATAAATCATTTCTTTTCTTTCTCACCTATTTCTTCTCTTCTGACAAATTTTAACTACTGCTCTGATCAAGGACATAGGACAATAAAACATCTATCCTGTGTCTTCATTAGAGAGCAAGTTCAGAAGAGTTGGACGGATCTCAGCTGATCCAGAGACAACTATTGATTTGTGCTCTTCTTCCTCTTACTCCAGCTCATGAAACTGAGAGGCCAAGTCATAATTTTAAACCATAGTCATAAAAACCACCACTAAATATGCCTATGAGATCACTACCGATGCCAAAGATACATATTTGCATGTTGGTTTAATCCACTGGAATTTAGCTCTCGCTTTACACACAGAACTCCCCCTTAAAGGCTTCACGATGCCCTAAGAGTTCTCACTTCAAAACAAATCTTAGATGTTGACAGTGTATGCTCCCGTGAAGACTGCACTCTCTTCATTTTAGAATGCATTCTGTACTCTGATTTTAAAAAAAGAGAGAGAAAATGACTTTACTATTAAATTGTTTCCTGTGAGGTACATTTTCCCAGCTAGACTCCAAATTCCTTAAAGTTTAGGACACTGCACGCTCTTATGTAACCTGATAATAATGTTGACTAAATTGTCAGCCTCCAAGCACCTCTTGTGTTTTGAAACAAGGACTGGAAAATGAGAATTATGAGGAAATGAAAACAACAGCGAAGTTTTCCATTTCCCTTCATATATTTGAATGTAATAAATATACAGTCTTCCCCTTAATATCATCGACCAATTTCTGGGGTGCCTATAAACTCTTGAGCATTGTCTTTGAACATTCTGGAGTCACACAAGAAAGAGGCACTGCTTTCTTCCTTCTCAGAGTCACGGTCCAAGGACCATAGTGTGTCCTGCTTCTCCTACAATTCATAATTACACATTAATTACACACACACACACACACACACACACACACACACACACACACACCCCTTTTATCTCCACTTTTATTTGGACAGACACAAACATATACATCCACCTCCTTCATCTGGAGGACGTTAACATGTTACATGCACTGAATTTCTCTACTCTAGATTATTTTTGTGATCATCCAGGTGTGGTACTTCAACTCCATTGTAGGAACTCTGAAAATATAAAACAATCTACAAAGACACCACCAAACAGGAAAAATCTTTTTTTTTTGCTAAAAATTCTTTTGAGTTTTTTCTTTCTCTCCTCCCTCCCTCCCTCTCTTTCTTCCTAACTGCCTTCCTTCCCTCTCTTTTTCTCTTCTTTCCTGTTCTTTTCCTTTCCTTTTTTTTTTTTCCTTCTTACTGCCTTCTGTCTGGTTAAATACTCAGTTTTTATGATTTGTCCTGTGAAAACAAAGATGTCAATTAAGTCATATTGTTGTTTTATAAGAACTTTTATTTATCAGGAGCATTTCTACTCTATTTATGACAACTATTGTCCCCTTTAATTTCATAACATATTATAATGTAAACTAAAAACTATGAACTGAAATCAGTTATCCATTAAAAAATTTTGTCTTTGTATTTATGCTTAGAAAGCCTTTTCCCAGTCAAGATGAGATCATTGCCAAAGTCTTCTATAGTTTCTTTTATCTTTTAAATTGTTAGAATTCAATCAGAAATTTATATTGCTAATGGTAATAAGAATTGAATTAAATTGAATTCCCAGTGATTAGTCATTTTCTTCAATACTATTTTCTCACAGATTTAACAAACTACTTTTAGAATCTGGTATTCTAGACATCCAAATATGTTCCTTCAGTCTCTTGCAGCAGTATGTGAGAGTTACCGCTCCTTATAGTTCTTCTAACACCTGTGAGAGTAGGTTGTTTATTTTTAAATTTTAGATGTTCTAATAAGTACTTAAAGAATCTCATTTTGTTTTTTATTTTCTTTTCCCTAAGCATATTTTTATGTGCATGTTGGTTATCCATACACTTTAATAAAGTGTACATGATCAAATCTTTTGTTGATTTTTACTGGGCTGATTTTTCATTAATTACTATAGAAAAGTAATTAAATTGTGATTTTATCATGATGCATTATCATAACTTTAAAATAGTATTATAACTATAAATTATGATAGCTTTGAAATTATGCATGTATTATAGTCTTATACACAATTACTTAAAATTCACAACAACTATTTTTTTCGTTTTTATTTTTAATCATAATTCAAAATTATTATAATTTTATCTTTATAATTATTTTTGATAGGTAGTCTTGCTCTTTTGAATATATTTCATTTATCTATTTTGTGTTTATATCACTTTAGTTTTTTAGATTTCATTTTTCCATAGATAACAATTCAAATTTTTATTATTCTTAATTAGTATTTTTGTGTGGTAAATGTGTCATAGGCTATTCTAACCTGTTTATCTAGAAATTTACAAAATTTTCAGAAACTAACTTGAAAATAAGTAAGAACTGAGTTTTAAAAACAATTTTGAAAGAAATGAGATATTTACAATACTGAGAGGCCACATCCATTAAAAAATAGATCCTCTTTTCACTTGTTCAATGTTTTATTATTTCTTTAATTTCCTGCCTTTTCCTATTAAGTTAGAAAACTCTGGGTCTTTAAGGCTTTAAGATAGTCCATTAACTTGCTCAATGTTAGCCAGCCAGAATCACAAAATTATAAAGCTTGAAGCTGGAAAGCACTGTAGATACTTATGTTCAATATTCACATAGGTCTATGAGGAAAAAAGTACAAAGATCTGAAGTATTTCCTTAGTATCCAAAGTATGCTAATACTGATTTTCGAGTATGCTCTCTGACTATTGCATCAATGTTCCTTCTATTATATCACATATCTCTCCTGATTTCTTATTGTTTCCCTAAATGGGCTTCTACTTTGGAAAGTCCAGTGTCCTTGACATGATAGCCTATCCCAAGTTCACTGTGATAAAACATCTCCGCTCACAAATCATAGTATATATGAGAGCAGTTTTCATGTTCATGGTCAGGATAGCAAGACATGGTATTATACAGAAATGTAAAAAAGAATGTTGTCCAATAGAGACAAGTTATTGGCTTCCTGGCCTGGGATTGGAAGTTGGGATCCCTTAGATGGAGAACTAGAACTGTAAGCTGGTCTTGCTCTAGGATGGAATTATAAAACATAAAATAGGGTTTTTTTTATTATCTTGTAAAAGATTTTTAAAGAAATTGAGTCAATCATAAAGGGAGAAGAGTGGGGTTTTCTAAATGACTAGGCCTTACTCATTCAATAGAGTGGATCTTAGTCTTTTATGGATCAAAGTAACCTTAAAGAATATGATTTAAAATGCAATCCAATCCTCTTTCCATAAAAAGGCATATTTCATGCAACATCAGGGTTTATGGATCCTGTGAACCAATTATCATGGGTTTCATAGACTCCTCATTAAGAAAATCTGGAGAAGTTAGTACTCTGTCAGCTGTTACAGCATAACCAAGTAAGGAAAGAAAAAAATGAATTATGTGAATCTATGTGGGAACAGTAAATCTAACCTGAGATGTACTAATCAATATAAAATGTTCTCCTTAAAAATCTTAGCTACATTTCCCAGTATCAAAAGAAAAACTCCTTTCAGTTCCTGGAAACAGAGCCCCAGGTCAATAGACTAATGGTAGGCATGAGACCAGGAAAGGAGATATAGGAACTGAGACAGTAAGAGGTTAAACATTCTCTCTGAATACAAACACTGATTCAATAAATATTTACTGAGCATCTGTTATGAGAAGGTCACAGCACTGAGTTGCAGGGGCACTGTTTAGACTTATGTGGTCACTGTCTTCAAAGAATCAATGCACAATAAAAATAAAAGGGATTCTAATAGTAATGATAATGTATTGTTATAGTAGTAATATTATGTATCATAATAACACCTACTATAAATAGTTTGTTTCCTATTTTATAGATGAGGAACCAGTGGTTTATAAAGAATAAATACTCTTACATCCAGGACTAGAACCCAAGACTTCTGATCAAAATTTTAATGAGCCTACTATATGCTAGTCATAATGCTAGATATTCTTCAAGTAAACTTTCAGTCTGTTAGAGAAATTTCACATCTTCATCAACTAAATGTAAACAGATATTTAGTCACCTTTCTGTCTTTCTAATCAGAAATAGGGTTTTGTGAGTTATAAACTAACAAAGGTAAGTCATCCTTTATCACTTACAAATATCCCAAATCTTCCCATTATGAATTTATAGAGAATTGGAACATATAAAGAAAGGATTTATAGGAATCACAAGGAATGTATGGGATTTTATAGGAATTACGAACTTTTAGAGAAAGGATTTGTACCCAACTCATGATTCTAAAAAACAAAAATCTTCAATACACTGGAGTTTTACAGGGAAAGAAGACTGTTTGAATTTAATGATTTAAAGTTCAAGTAAGAAATATTCAATTTGTTATTCTGCTTATGTCAATGTTTACTCTCTGTGTCCTTTGTAAACACATAGCAGGAGTGGGAAAGAAGTTATAGGATGGTGCTTAGGGACCACTTAGGGTACATTTTTAAATCCTTTCAATGTTGGTGTCCCCCAGGAAGTCATGAGATCTGGAGAGTTACTGCCTACACTTTCCATTCTTCTCTACTGAAAAACGTAATCCCATTTCCTCCAACCCTGGAGGAAGGAGACTTGTTCATTCAAGTACATGCCTATTAAAAAAGGGAGGATATCTGGCTATTTATCCATTTTGAAATTAAATGTAAATCTTGACTGCCTCAACATTGTTACTGCAAGGAGTCTGATAGTGGGGAGAAAGAGGATTTGAAAGACAATACCTAATGATGAATGCCATCATGGACCCAGAAGTCCCATGGAGTCAGTAATGACCACTGTTTAGAGCTTCTGAAGAAACAGCTGGACACTTGCAGATCTTACCTGTCTATTCCTTTGTTACCTCTAAATGCTGTCTGTTCCAAAGAGGATAAGCACTTCATTTTACTCATATAACCACCTTACATGTATTATTTGGAAAATCTAAGACCTATCATTCTTCTCATGTTTTTGAATAGCTTGTCCTACCCTTCACTTCAAGTCCTAGTTATCTAGAAGGTGATCTATGAATATTCCCAGACAACTGCAAGGAGTCATGAAAATATGATAAGGAACTCTTCTTGTGCATATCACGTATTGGTATCTCAAATACTCCTCAGAGCCAATTCTCCTATTTGTTGTTGTTCTCTTTTCAGTCTACCAGGTATTTGGAATTTCTAGTATCAGAATCTAGAAGAATGGATTTGTTAGAAAATTTAGTCATAAATTCAATGATTTTCCAAAAGATAGATCATTAAGGGCCAGGTGAGAAATCTACATATTCATGTGTTCTTTCATGATATTGCCTGTCTTTGAATGTATTACATACAGATGTTGATTTACAATGATGAATACTTTAAACTTATATAATGTTAAGATAGAATGTTCTTTTAATAAAATACTTTAAAAGATGAAATAATTGAAATCAATGGGGTTCTGAAAGCATATTTACGAACATGCATTAAAGTATCTTGATGCAGTTCTCAATATAAAAGGTGAACTCAGGAAGCCAGCCATTATTTTTCAACTGACTTGCAGGAAAAAGTTCAACTCCTAAAGATAACTCATAGCAGAAGAAGTCAATGGCTTTGATGCTGACTTCATTCACCACAAATTCACTTATTCAACACAGAGTATTTAACACCTACTCAATGCACTCTGCTAGGATGCAAAGATGCATATGATTTAGATGTTGATCTAAAGGTCAGTACCCTTTTGTGATCCCCATTCTATTATCTTTCTCAATTCCTCCAAATTCATCATCTTTGGAAAATGAAAGTCATACAACATATGAACTGGATTTGTTTAAAATGTGACTTTTTAAATAATTATTTGACATAGTGTGATACATACATTTGTCAAAGTGTGAAGTAGTACCTTTAAAACCTATATAATAGTGTAAAGCAATGGTACATCAAGAAAAAATATATAATACAGTTGTTTTGTCTTGAAATTAATATTCTGATAAAAGACATATTATACCTAGTGATTGTATCTTAGTCTAGATTTACACTGTTATATGGCCAAAATCTATATGGATAGTACATCACAATCAGAATATCATATTGACATTATAGTCAGAATTTCAAAACACACTATAAAACTGAAGTAGTTGGCTACAAAGTTTTTTTTTGAGTATAAACACAAGTCATTGTAATTTTAGAGTATACAAAATTAGAAAAATCATTATACACAGTGCAGCAAAATCAATATTTTGATGGAAAATAGATCAGAAGTATTGTGGAAAATTTCTCTCTAATTGAATGAAAAATTAAAAGCAAATATTTGATTAAATTCTAAAGCGTGCGCAAATGTGTGTTGGCATTGGTTTCTTCATGACACTTAGAAATATTCCTAGGGACATCTAGGCACTTACCTTTGTTCACAAAAGAATTTTATGTTTGGTCAAGAAAGGGGAACAAGATGGAATAGATGAAAAAGTAGTGTGAGAAGAGGCTTCCCTGAAATAAGGAAATAGAAACATAAAAACAAAAACAGAGGGTATCAAAGAGACGGATAGGCAAATGAGAGAACAGAAGTGATTTGATTCCCACAGCTAGGGTTAGCTGGACAACAATGACAGTTAAAAGGGAAAAGGAGAGCATATGTGAGACCACTCAACCTCCTGGAGTAACTGGAAGAAGATAGAATCACAGGATTCCAATCCAGTTACCAAGTGCTATATGTGATGCCAGGTCCTTGATCAAAGGCTGGTGAGCGGAGCGGAAGCATACATAAACGCAAGCCACAGCTCAAGCGTGACACTAAAGAGCCAAATGTGTGTCTGGAAGAGTGCAATGGCCTCTCTTTTAAAGGTTTCCCTACTTTCATGCTTAGTGACTTTGTCATTTTCGTAGTTTTTTTTCTTTTTTTTGAGAAAGTGACATTTTATAAACAACTCTGCTGTCACAACTATTTCAGATTCATTAATTTCACCCATCGCCCTCATCACCTGCACAGTATGAAGTCTGCAAACACTGTTTTGTCTAACCATCCTCAATTTATTTAATGCAAAACATTAAAACCATTCCTTCTCTATTAAAAATCTTGACTGCCTATTTTGTGTTTGAAAAGTACAAGGAGTTGTGCTCTCGTGGCCTAGCAGATAACTCCGCTGCCTCCAGCTGGCATTGTTCACATATATATACACCAAGGACCCAACCAGACCCAGGCTGGGGTCCGGGTGGAGAAAAAACCAAGATGAACAACTAAATGGAATCTTCCTCCTCTCATTCCCTTCCTCCCTACTCGACTTCATTACATACCTTTCCTTTAAAAAAATTAGAAGTACAGGGAAAAGCAAGAAGCACAACAAATTAGGAATTCAATTGCTTGACTTACCATAATTGCATTATTATATAAAGTATTAACAAAGAAAGCTCAGATATCAGGCTTCCTGAATCAATTTTCTATATGAGATGCATGCTAATGGATACTGAACTTTTATTAATATGTCAATTATTAAGAGGTCAATTAAATGGAGGATAGATTGGATTGCTGGTGATCAATTTAATGTATTATATACAGATGTTGATTCATGACGATGCACACCTTAAACCTGTATGTCATGACTCAATAAAAATTAAGAAAAAGAAAAAAAATTGACACCTGAGGATCATATTTATGTCCTTGTAGGATTTCTATTCTTAATAAGCTTATCATCAAAATAAGGACTTCCAGAGAGAAATATGAGCGCACATAAAATAACATTAAATTACAGATAGATCATTCATTTGGAAGGGAGAAAGTCTGTTGTGGATATGCTAATTAACTGGAAAGTAGATTGATTTAAATAGGAAATTATTTGCCAAAAGATGTCAATATAATGTTTACATTAAGGAAGAGATGGCTTTTGTATAATTGTCCTATTCCCATTCCATTAGTAATTTGTATGTGTTTTCAGGATTTAATTATTAAGCTATCTTAGGTTGAAGGAATTCCTAGGCCTTACAGTGGACTTTTTACGAAGGCCATCATCATCAGACAACTGTCTACATGGGAAGATTTTTTGAGCCATGATTTCATATACCACAGATTTCCTCTAATGGGTTTCCTCTGACTAGGATCGAGTTTTTAAAATCACATTTTATAGAATCTGATGACATCAGAAAAGGGAAGTGGAACACTGTGACATCAGATATCACATAAAATAAAATAACTGTTAAACTATTCAAGAAACTATTTCTTAGATATATTATTAAGGTCTAAACATTTTTCCCTAATAAAGCAGAAAGCTGTGCATCTTTGTCGAGCAGATATTTCACAGGATGGTTTAAAGGTTTCTCATATAAACCGCTGATTCATTATGATTAAGCATCAAGTAATAAAAAACAGATTCACCAGTACCACCTCCCCTCTGGCTTCTGGCTGACATGAGCTGGCGAGGTAATTGCTCTGCAGATCCATCTCTTAGGTCATTGAGGTTGCGTGTATGTCCTGACTACATGGACACAAAAAATTTCTGATGTCTAAAACAGGGAAGACCATTAGCAAGTTCATAAAGAAAACTAGAGTTATCTTTACACTTCTATTATGATACGCAAATGGGTGAGTCTCTATAAGACTTTACAGTAGATTTCCAAATTTGAAAATGTAAAAATATTTACTAATCCTCCCCCTGAATTTTGCATGTCATTAGAAAATTAAATGTATTGTTCTCTCGTAAGCATTAATGACCGCAAAGTGTTAACAACTGGATCAACTATGCAAAATAAGAGCTGATAATAAATTAAAACAAATCTAATTACATATTTTGAGAGAGTTTCTGAGGTTTTCATTTGGAAGATTTATTTACAGACAATCAAAGCAAATTGTCAAAATATTGTGAAGTCCTCAGTGACTGATCCTTCAGCATGGTGCAGTCTCAATGGTTGGTTGAACTTTTTCTCTTCAGAGCAGATTGCTTTGGCATTGTACACAACCTCAAAACTGGGTATTCCAGAAACACTTTCAGAAATTAAAATATTTTTCTTATTCTTACAGATCTCATCACCATCAATTAGTATTCACTATTCATCCTAGTCTGTGTCGTCTAAGTGAAATGTCTCCTCCTTGAGCGGAAGCCTGAAGGGAGGCAAGCCAGTACATTTTCTAGAAAACAGATGCCTGTTTGTCTTTAAAAAAGATAAATCTACTTTTACATAAATATATTTAAGTCAAATCTTCTCAACATGCACCACTATTCACCTGTATTCTAAAATATATATAGTGTAGGAAACATAAGCTAAACATCAAAGCTCTTTTTGTTAGGAAACACAGTACCTTAATACATTATAAAATTGAAGGTGAGAGATGAAAGTACTTGTACAAATTGGCTCTGTTTCTTATTGACTATACAGTCAGATTTTCTGCTTATTAAAATGGGGTGTGAACTCATTAAAATGGGGTATGAACAGTATTAAACATACTGTGTTGCTGTAAAGATAAAATTCTTGCAAAAGATAGAAACCAGTGCCTGGCACAGCATAAGTGGTCAACACACCTGAGCTTGTGGGATGATTAATTTTACCTTCACATGTAAGGTCTGATATGTATTCTGCTGCATTCAGTGAAACCAGATATCATGTTTATTAAAATCATATATAATACAGCATGAACTTTTTTACAACAATTTTGGCTGCTTGGAAGTAGTTTTTACTTAGAGCCTTTTTAAGAAAACTTAATATTAGATCTATTCTCCTAAATATTTAAATCTCTAGATTTAGATCTCTAGAAGTTTCTTACTTTACCTAAATGAAACTTTATAAGGTTGAGCAGTAACTCCTCATTTTCTCCTCTCCTCAGCCCCTGGACCACTATTTTCCTCTTGGCTTCTATGAGTTTGACTATTTTAGCTTTCTAGTTTCAGTGTGTTCATATAATATGTCCTTCTGTGGCTGCTTATTTTCACTTAGCATATGTCTTCAGAATATCCTAAATCATGTTATCACAAGAAGTATTCCTTTTTAAAAGTGGGATAATATTCCATTGTGTGTATGTGTGCCATATCTTTATCTACTCATTTATTGATGGACAAGTATGTTTCTTTCATATTTTGGTTACTGTGAATAAAAATGAACAAAAGACTACAAATATCTTTTTATGATCTTGACAGGAACTCTTTCTGGTAAATACTCATAAGAGTATTTATTACATAGTAGTGATCAATGCTGAATCACAGTAGTTTGTAACTTTTTGGAGGAATTTTCCTTCTGTTTTCCACAGTGGCTGTACTAAATTACATTCCTATCAATCATTTTACATTTCCACCAAGAGTACACAAATATTCCAATTTCTCTTCATCCTCACTAGCACTTTTTTTTTTTTTTTTTTTTTTTTTTTTTTTTTTTTTTTTTTTTTTTTTTTTTTTTTTTGCTACTGACTTGTAGGATCTCCCTTTATATTTTGGATATTAACTCCCTATCAAATACATGGCTTGCTGGCACACCTTGGTGGCCTAGTGGACAAGGCCACCAAATGTCATCCATACACATCACCAGGATCCAGGGTCAAGAACTCAGGCCTGGGGGAACAACCAAGATAAACAACCAAATAAAAATAAATGTTTCTTTCTCCTTTGTTCCTGCCTGCCTTTGTTCCTGCCTGCACCTTTACTTAAAAAAAAATAATAAGTTTGCAAATAATTTCTTGACTCTGCCCCAGAATGCATAAGTTTCTAGATTCCTAACCTGCATAAAACACCCACATATGAACATGAATTCAAATAACTTGGAGATGGACTTGACTGAAGCAACTTTTATATCATTAATAAAAGAACATTTGTAGAAACAAATGGCACTAACATTCTCAAAGCAAGCACATCCTAGTGGTCTAACAGTTTAAACCAGGCTATGTACATCCCAAGTTTTCTGGTTCAAGACCCGGGCCTGGGGAAAAGCCAGTGATGAACAACTGAACAAAATAAAGTACTTCTCTTCCTCTTTCTTCCTTCCTGCCTGCCTAATTGCTTTCATTTTCTCATTTTTCAAAGCACATGTTCACATTCCTTGACACAGAATATGTTGATTCCAAGTATTTTTGATATTAAATATTTTTAATGATTATACTAATTAGTGCTTTATACATTCACACAAATAGGATCTTACTTCTACATACTATAAATTACTTTAGGAGGAATTACATAAGCTACCATAAATAAAATAACACCAACACCTTTTCCAAAAATATTTCTTAACAGTTTATTCATTAATTCAGAAATACTTCTTATATTTGTACTTTGGAGCTCATAAGATTCATTGAAATATGTCTCTACCTTTCCTTTATCTGTTTTCTTATATTGTCATTTGGTTTCATTCAAAAAACTGAGATTTCAGCACCTGAAAAGTGATATAGATTTCAAATGAGATCAGCCAGGCCCCGCTTCCCGCTCCCCTGACCATGACCGTGCGATTTGACAATGAAGCGGACTTAGGCTTCTCTCATTGCATTGATAGTCTTTCGGTTTTATCTATTTAGCCAACAGGATCTATATAACTCAAACTGATTCATAAATTAAAGTGTTTGAAGCTCCTGATGGTCAAACCTCATTCCTATGACCTATACTCGTATGTGGAACTGATGAATGGATAACAGGTGAGCTGACAGGTATCTCACTTTCCGGAGCAAAGAACTCCTCTGTCCTCCCTGACAGGATGCAAGTTTTCCTTCTGCCTACTCAATGGACAGGTTGAGAAAGCACTTGATTTCTATGGAAGAAATATGATTTAGAAATGTAAAATGGAATAATATCCTCTTAATCATGACTCAGAGATTCATCTAGAAATCAGGATTCTTCAAGCCTCTTGGAAAGAAACGTATACAGAGGTAGTTGAGGTTAAGACAGGAAGTTTCTAGATATACACCCCTTTGATCTGGGAGATAGATAAAAAAGTGTAGACACACTGAGACAAATACTGGAGTTGAATTTATCATGGTTTGGTATTGTTCATTGTCAGCAAATAATTTTTGTAAAGAATAAAATAGTCATGATCTTAGTGTTTGAAGGTGATATGGTCTCTGATGCAACCGCTCATCTAAGATAACTGTAGTAAAAAGCAATATCGTATGTAAATGAGTGGAAGGATGCACCCTTGTGACTCAGGCAGCTGAGGTGCTGGTGGGTGAACCACATACAGTCTAAGACCTGGGTTTGAGGCTCAGGACTGGGGTGAAAAACCAAATTTAATAACTGAAAAGAAAAATGTGCCTTCTTGCCTTCCTTCCTTAAATGTTGCTTCTTCCTCTCCCCTTCTTCCTTCTTTACTTACAGAAAAGAAAAAAGAATCAGTGGACATGTGTTCCAAAAATATTTTAGTTACACAGCTAGATAGCAGATAAGGTCTTGGCCCAGAGGCTGTAGTTTGCTGACTCCTAGTGCAGCAGAAAGATACAGGATGTATACTCTAAGAGTTTGGGTTCAAATCCCAGTTCTGACATTCATTCTCTGGATGAACTTGGAAACTTCTTTAACTTCTCTGAGCCTCTCATTCTTTCCAGTAAGATAAGGAGATAATACCTAAATTGGGGCTTGTAATGAAGATTATGTGAGACAATGAATGAAAATCACAAGCTTGTAGGCTGGTACCTCCGGCCAATTTATATGCCACAAAGAGGTTTCTTTAAATATTTACATTCCTGGTTCCTAAAGACTTTCTTTACCAGAAAGAAGTACGTCTTAGTACCGAATGGACAGCACCCCACCAATCAGATCTGAGAAGAGTCCAAGTGTCTAAAAACCAATCCCGTGAAATCTGACTGCTTGCTTTTCCATAATTCTCTACCTTGATACAGTAACTATTTAAAAGGTCAATTTTTCACAAAGGTTAACCTTTACTTATCAAACATATTTGAAAATTGTAGAATATTACATGATTGTAGGGCATATACCAAGACTGCAGAGCAATCCATTTCAAACAAAATTTTAAAAAATTAGACAAAGTTAAATGAAAGACAGGATTACCAGGCTACTGTATTTCCACATATTTTCAACAAAAGTGAAAAAGACAGAATGGTTAGTTTCTACCGGTGTCTACTTAGAAGGTAACAAATACTTGTAACTGAATCCAAGGCAAAGATATTAACTCTTTATAGCCCTCTGCCCCCACAGCCTCCCTGCCCTTCTCTGTCATTTACTCCCTTCTCCCATCTTCTCTATTAGAGAGCTCGCTGTCCTCATGGAAACTCATGCTAAAGGGGTAAAACAAATGAGAGTAATTCTAATGGCGTGTTACACTTGTCCTAAACTTTCAAATGACATATTTGATGCCTTAAGGCACACATTGAGTAATCCTTAATTCAGGCACTGCATATTGCACCACTATTAAGAACAAATTAGGTTCTAGGTTCTACCTTTTAAAGCAATAATAAAGCATAGGACTAGAAGCTGAGAAAAGAGTTCTAAGTTTGGTTGTAGCAATAATTAGATCTGTGACCCCAGGTAGGCATTTCAATCTCCTGTACTAATAAGTCTTCTCATTTCTGACATGATGAATGGGCTAGGTGACATCTACAGATCCTTTCAGCTCTGGCACTGTCATGAGAAAACAGACTACACACATTGCACAGATGTGCAGGCTTGGTCCTTAGTGCTTCCGTGTCATAGGTGATGTGTCTTCTTGATTGTTCAGGCTTCCTTTTCTTTATTATTTTATTTTATTTTACTTTTTTGAAAAACAATCTCCTTATCTTCTTCAGTCCTCAGGATTCTGTCAGTCAGAATTAGATTCTGGGAAAAGGATAAAGTCAATTTCGTGTCGACATGAAGTCCATGTGTTCCATATTCAAAGACACAAGAATTTTAAGTGTGAAATTCACCTAAGCCACACAGTGTCGACCTCTAAAATAGATCGCAGATCAAACCACTCTACTGTCTTCAGTGTTTTGTGACCATTCCATCCCTTCCCTTCATGGTTGTCTCCTGCCACCATGCGTGGTCATGCAACTGCCTTAGTGCTCAGAACCATGCCCATCTCTGTGGTGCAAGCCCCTTGCTTAAGTCCCCCCAATGACTTCCCATGGTATTTAGAATAAAATCTTCACTCTACCATGGCCTATGACTCCTACAGATTTTCCTCTTCCCTTTATTCCTTGGGCTACAAGGAATTCTTAATTTAATTTTTTGAAAACACTAGACTCATTCTTGCCTCAGGGACTTTTCACTCTTTGTTCTCTCTGCCTAGACCCCTCTTTCCCTTTCATTCTCCAGTCTATCTGAGGGGGTTTCTGAGACAACCTCACTAGAGTCGTCTGCACCTGCTTAGTCTCTCTCTGTCTGACTGCCACTTAGTTTTTTTCTCTCACTAATCACTGCTTTACATTCTATTATTTATTGTTATTGTAAGCACAAAGTCCTCACCTCTGTTGATCATCACTTTCTTTCCAGTGCATACATAAGTGTCCAGTATGGAATAGGTCCTCAGTCAATGTGTGATGAAGCAGAGGAATTGGATAATGGAAGGATTAAGAAAAGTAGGGAGAAGTTTTCAATCTTGGATCAAATGAAGATAGCACTCTGCAGTAGGAAGCATTTCCTAAAGGTGGGTTACTAAGTATCATATATGGGCAATGGTGCCTCTTGCTTTATGCTTAGCAATGGCCCCCTTTGAGTTCAGGTCCAGGTGTGCGTTTATTTGTGTGTCAAGTGGGTGAAGGGGGAATGTGAGCACTGCACTGGTCTATCTGGTTTGGTACTTTTCTGGATAGATGCTCAGAGATATGATCTGGCTGTGTGTGCTTCCTTTTTTTCTCTTTTAAAGAATTATCTATTTTATTTAGAGGAAGGAAGCAAGCAGCAACGAAGGCAAGTAGGCAGGCAGACAGGAAAAGAGAATAAGAAGAAACACACCCTAGTCCCAGGTCATGAACCACACCTTCCAGAGCCGTAGACTGAACTACTGATAGAACAGAGTGTGCCTGTGTGTTCTTCTTTGGAGGTGCCCATCCCTCTCAGCATAGTAAAGGGGTCACAAGTTTGTACCAAAAATAAGTAAGGAGTACTAAATGTACAGTAAATATACCAGAGTAAGGACTGTAAAATGTTCATCTAACAATCTTCCATATGGAATACACTTATAAAAGGTTTACTATATACAAGAGACTGAGGCCTTTATTCTTTCTTTCATTGTCATTATTTCCTAGCGCTGAGGAGCATCTCAGTTTGAGGGCCTGCAGGAGTCTGCTTGGTATTCCTTAGGCCCTCAAACATCACACATATTTTGTCAAGTATGAACAACTATATCCTTCTGGATTGAAGGGGAAAGGCCAACCCCAAGTTAACAATGAATTGGTGAAGAATGGCCTCCAAAACTTGAAGGGGAATGTATGTATACCTGAAGACAGAGGAAGATGACAGAATAACTATTTGTGCTCAGTCACAGTTGTATTCTGGAAAGGATTCGATAAAACTCACTCACACTGAATTAGAAAAGGATTGTAAAATTTAGGGAAGATTTGCATTAACAATGTGGAATGGCTCCATTGTTTTAAACCACAAGAATAAAAGTATAATTGTTTCTTTCAGATAAAGAAATAAGAAATAAGGAAATTAATATGCCTACAGGCAAAGTTTTCTGCATAGCATTTCCATAATCTTTCTCTGCAGATTGCCACCTTCTTTTCCATCTGAGTTCAAATGCGGGCCCTATTAACTACTGCTAACTACTTTTCTTAACCTCCATTTTCTTATCTGTAAAATGGAAATATAACTTTCAGGAATACTGTGAGAGCAATACATTTTAAATGACCACCAAAAAGACGGAGGCTGACTTTGAACTCACCTCGGGTTCTGATTGTTGGTGTCGGAGGACTGTGAGCTCAGCATGCTCTGAGGATTTGAGAAAATAATTTATTTGTGGTTTGCCCTTCTTATTCATAATGTTTACCACACTTCATTATTCCTCTCCCTTATGCTAGAGAACAGAAAACAAAAATATCAAATACCAAAACAGCAATAATCAATTTTAACAATGACTGTGTTGGCCTTTGATATCCTTTCTGAATTCCAAGTAGATAGCGATCCTACTTCCTTCCCACTGAACGTGTCTTGCTTTTATGAAACAGGGCCTCTTCAGTTACCAGTTTCTAAGGAGAAATAACCGGGAAAGTCCCTAGATCTTGCATGCCTAAAGGCTCTGGAATGTCGTGGTTTTTATTTTTCTTAGCCAGAGGACATGCAAATATTTAATTATGAATCATTTGAACTGGGACTTCCTTATAGTAATAGTGGCAGGCTGGGGGTAGCCTTTCTTTTGTTAGTGTCTGCATAATCAGGGGCCTTGAGACTATTTACTTAGCTTCTAATTAGAATCCTTGTTTCTTCTTTTCCATGGAAGTACCCTCAGGAGAGACTTAACAGTTGCAATGATTTTTTTTTTTTTTTTCTGAAATGCCACTGAGGTTTTCAATATTAGAGATTACTGAAGAATTCATAATTCTAATCCAGAACATTTTTTAAAATTTTATTTAGTCAACAAATATTTTTCAGCACCTTCTATATGCCTGACATTAAGGTGATTTCTGGAGAACAAAAAAGATGAAAAAGACAAACCCTAAACCCTAAAAATAAACAAACGAAAAAAAATTGTTGGTCATATAGAAGAATTAAAATCAGGTTAAGTACCACACCATATTTAATCATAAATTCTGTGAAATCAAAGGAATGAAAGTTATTAACTGTGGAGGAGGGTGATTAGGAGAAGAGATTTGAGAAAGTTTTGCAAAGGAATTAGCACTTCAGCATAAGTAAAAATGAGCAGAAATTATAATGGAACTATGGTAACAGAAATGTTATCCCAAGCTGAGGGCTGAGGTATGCGAAGGTATAGCTGTATGAAAGAATTTCTTGGGTTTACACAACTGGAAGTAGATTCCTACGGACAGGAAATACATTAGGAACCGTAGGAAAAGAGTTAAAAAATGGGGACCAAGACATAAAGTACAAGGTATCTGTGGAATGAACTGTATAGAGGAGAGGTGTTTTAATTATGTTCCAAGACAGGTTGCTTTAAGTAAACATTCTTTGTTACAAAAACAAAAACAACAACAACAAAAACCCAGACTTAATTTTTTCATCAGTTAAAACATAAGGACAAATAGCTACCTTCAAAAGCTTTCATCACAAGTCATTTAAATAGTACACTCTTCTCACACATTTACATTATAGTTCTCTTACTTAAAATTTGATGTATTCAGTACAAATTCAGAGGCACACTTTTTTCAAAAGTTATGAAGAAAACAGTTTATTCTTTCTAAAATTTGTTTTCTATCATATTTTTTTTATAAACTCTGATAAATATTTATTCAGGAGATCCCACTGTGGCCAGCACAATGTCAGAAACACAAAGGCTAAAAATACATCTCCTGCATTACTTGCAGGAGGCCAGACCTGAACACCAAGTTAATGCAAGAGAGCAGCTGACGCATGGTGGTATAACCTAGGCCAGGGGTGAATGCCATGTGAAAAGAATGAATTAGGGCTTTGCAGATAGATTTGGAGTGAGAAAAGCAGCATACAAAAAATTATGTTTAAAATTATCCCATTTCTGAAAAAGCAATGCTTTCCATTAACATAGATGAGGCAGGAGGTCAAAAAAGAAAACAATAAATGGATTTTTTTAACATCAATTTTCAACAAGTCTTACTGGGACTGGCAAATATGGGAGGAGGAGGGCAGAACATATCCATAACAAAAAAAATTTCAACTATGATATGTTCCTAATAACATATATGTGTATGGGTGTAGGTGGATGATATATTAGACAAATGCATGAGATGATTAAAAATCAAAATTGTAATGAGTTATTTTTGGTTCAGGGAAATGGGACTCTAGGTAAACTTTCCTTTATTCAGTATATTTTAGGCATAACTCAATTTTGAAAAAGGGCAAGTAGTATTTGCATAATAAAAAAAGCTACTTAACCATGAGAAGTAGAACATTCAGTGTAGTAAGCATAAGTTAGCAAATGACAGAGCAGTTACATGGCCCAGTGGTCAGTCACATGTACTGTGGAGCCAGACTCCCTGGGCCAGAACCCTAGCCCTTCTAGCCTTGAGACCATAGGGAATGTGTTGGCCTGGGGTTACATGCCTCCCATTTTGATGGTGACTTCCCAATTTAGCAATGGCGTCCCAGGGTCCCATCGGGTTTCAAATTCTGTCCCAGTTTAAACACTAGGGTTATCAACAGAATCTTTCAGTTTAGCAACACTACCAACCCCCTGCCTCCCCATGGTATTCCCCACTCCAGTCTGAACCATCCTACTCCACCCCCACTTCCATTCCAAGATAGCCTGAAAATTCCCCATTCTGCTTACCGCACACCCTGCTCTACTCCAATTGGTCCTTATTTCAACACTGAAAATTATGTTGTCTCATTCTGCCTCAGCTTCCTCATTTGTAAATTAGTCACAATAATAGTATTGCTGATATCATACCAATCCTGGCAGATCAGAAAATTAAAATAGAGTAACTTATGTCAAGAATTTAAAATGAAAGGCAACCATTTGTTTAAGAAACACCGATAAATAGACCTGTTGGGTAGAGATAGCTCTAAGTCCTTGTGTTCCTACAGGCCAATCCCCCAAATTAACAGATGGTTCCCTTCCTATAACTCTGAAGCAGCAAAAATATAGGAACTGAAATGAGCCAATCTGAGATATTTAGACACCATGCCTGTGACGTCTCTGAAGTCTTCTTAAGATGGCAGCTGCCCCAGGACCAACATTCCTTTCCCTGAGGAGCTGCAGTCACCAGACAAGTCCTGGAACCTGGACTCAGCTGCTGCTCTTATGCTGTTCTCTCGAACCTTGTCTTAGTTGTAAGTGGTTTTACTATCAATTTAATTATATGTGTATGATATTTTAATGTGGATTTCCTTCAATAAATCATATATGATTGAACTGAGTCACATGTGTGTGGCAGCTAGCACGCTGAGATCAGATCTTTATGTGACATAAATCAACTCCCTTCAAGAATTGTGATGAGGATTAGACAAACTAGCATTTGTAAACCACTGAGATGAGTGCCTAGCACAAACTAGAAACTATACAGGTATTTGTTTCATGAAATAAGTAATTATAATAGCGTTCCCTAAATGTTATGGATAAAATTATCCAAGGAAGCCGATGGGAGTGTACAGAGTGACTGACTGGGTCTGCCAATGAGGACCTTGTTCAATGCTCTACTTGACGTAGCCTGAGGGGAAATGGAAAGGTGTTCAGGAAGAAGAGTTCAAATCAATGCCTGAGATGAATGAGCCACTCTTGTGTCTGTGTGGTTTTTAGTTTGTTTGCCAATAGGGTAAAGATAGCAGGTTGTTAGTATCTAAAGAATGGACTTTAAGGATGCTGACTGCCCCATTATGGGTTTGAAAAACTACCTTCCTTTATTTTTTTTCCCCCTTTACAGATTTTTTTTTTTTTTTTTTACTTACTTTATTCTCCTGCTTATATGGAACCGAAACATTCTAGTTGATATTCTCATCACTCATTGAATAAGCTGATCTAAGATATTGATTAATAGCATGCAAACTTTTTTTAAGGAAAAATACAGGTAGGAATGAAGGCAAGTGACAGCCAAACAGGAAAAAAGAGGAGAAAGCGGCATTTTTATTTATTTTTATTTTAGTTGTACACCTTGGTTGTCCTCCCAGGGGGCCCCCGAACAAGAGAGCGAGTGTACATGGGTTGCACTCAGCCAGAGATCGGGAACCTAATCAGGACTCCATCTGGGCACACCAATAGCATACAATCTTTTAGAAAAGTCCAGACACCTGTGTAACTTCCGAAGTCAGATATTCAACACTAGATCATCATGATTTCATAAGCAAATATCAAACACTGTTTCATGATGAGCGTCTCTTAATCACACACTGCTTTCCCTGCCCACTTCCTAATCTGTTCACTAACTCACTACTCACACTTCCTTCCACTACCTCAGTTTTTACTCTCATATTTAAGAAAATATGTCCAGGGTATACGATTTTGAATACAGATAAAAGGTCAATTTTTTTTGTAACAAAATGTGTTTATCAATAAATTAAATTTATTAAATTTAAAGGGGAAAATTGCTGGCCATACACTGTTGAAGGGATGATAAGCAATTAATAGAAGGTAGGAAGATACATTTTCTAAAAAAAAAAAAATTGAGTGTTTTATAGTAAGAGAAGTTGAAGGAGAAAGCAAGTCCTGGAGACTTTTATAATGACTACTATATCTACTTTTACATGCCACAAAAATACAAAACAAAATGTTATGCAGTGCTTATCTATTTGAAAAGGAGGACTAATAGAAACTGTACAACCAGAAGAATAAATATCTTTCTCCTCCATAAGCATGAAAGTTCATAAAACTCTTTCAGAAATCTAGTTGGAGAGAAATACAAGAGAATAAATTTTATGGGTAGCAACTCTGATTTTCCGACTGCACAAGACTTTACAGAAAATGCAGAAAATCATTCTGTCACTATCGCGGTGAGTGCTATAGTAGATGAATGAGATCCAGACTTTAGAAGCAGTAGTTTCCCAAAGTTCTGGAAATGTTACCTGATAATAGCACATGGCTCACTCCCTTCCCAGGAACTGCCCTCAACTGAAAAAGTCCTCTGGTACAAGACACACCTTTTCCTCAGGTGGCAGTGAGGGGCAGCCCTGATGAAAGGGCAGTGACATACAAACGCCTGAAGACTGACCTTGACCCTTACAGTGGAACAACTCTGACGGGCCATCCCAGCTCTAGAACTGAGAGAATCAACTGAGGACTCTTGTAAATAAGTTCTATTTCAAACTCTCCCTCTATATCCCTCACTTCTGCACATATATTCCTTAAGACCAATGCCCAATAAACTCAGCACTCAGCTCTTTATCTCAGAGTCCATTTCCCTAAAGAACTCAGTCTAAGGTCACTCCCTGAACCTGATTAATATATATTTGAAAAAAACTTAAGAATGAAGGGTTAAGTTATTTGTTCAAATTTGTAAATAATACATTTGTGTTAGAGTCTTGACTCTGATCCAAATAAGTGCTTTGTCCACCTGGAATATCGGCCATAAAAGCAAAGACCTACAAAAATTTTCTGAAGACTGTATTTTTGTTCTATAGCAGGTATTTCATTGTCATAACATATAGTCCCAAATAAAGTCTGAAATATTTTTGTGTCCTTATTACTACTTAAGAATGCTTTGCTTGTTTCCTTTTTAGTAAAAGTGATAGAAGGGGAAGTTCATCTAAGGAGGTCTATATGCCACAAAAGACTAAGACTGCAATTCCCAAGAGGCAGTTTTCCCAGTTTTACAAGTGGCAAACCAGAACTGGAAGTCATCAATCTAGAGCTGGTATTTTATCGAAATGACCTGTCAATGACTTATTTATCAATCAGTTTATCTTTTATGTTTTAAATATTATTGCCTGTACTGTGAACAATATTTTCATCAGGTTTTTAATTTTTTAACTTTTATTTTTACTTTTATGCAAGCATACTAATGTACACTTGGTCCATTGACAGAAATATGATCTAGATCTGATGCCTATAGTGGAATCTAACTGTCCTTTGAGGTTAGAGTTTTATTACAAAAATATTTTTATATTTTGCCTGATAACTTACTAGAATAGTTGGAGACAATCTATAAATCTCAAGGATTTTACTTATAAAGAAGGTGTTTTCTTCTATCTCACAGTAAAGCATTGGTTAAACATCCATTTTCAACCTTCCTTAGGGGTTAGCTACTGATGGTAAATCCAAGGTCAAACTGGAAAGATGAATTAGTAATTCTGAGATGGCTGGCTAGACTCTTCCCATCGTTGGGTTCTTTGCTGCATTCAGTGCACTCTGTGGGTCCAATTAACTCTCCTATAGAACTCAACACAGACCCTACACTAAGAACCCGTTGACAGTCCTCCAGGAAATCATATTATGCTAAAAAGTAAGTCATTTTTGTACATTAAGCTCTCATGATGGTCCTCTTTTGCTGCCCATATTCCCTAGAGAATGGGGGCTTTTTACAAAATGAATTCAAAATTTAATGGTCTGATTCAATTTTAAGTGGCCTGGCTAGACGCCACATAGCCATTTGAAAATATCAAAAGTAAAGTAGCTTGACCCTCAAAGCAGACAATGTTTTGTTTTTCCAGAAAACAAAATGATGTTAAATGTGGGCATAAACCCAAGTATGATGTTTATACTACATATTGATATTAGCTTTTAGTGTTTGACAAGTTATAACAAATTTGAGCTCTATATTACCCTCCCGAAGTGATTCACGAGGATAGCCTACTGCTTTTGAGTGACATTCTGATCAAAATAATTGCCTTTGAAAAGCATTTGCAGTGACACATTCACCACAGCAGTCTTTTAAAGCCCTTAAAAAATATTAAGTCACAACCCTTCATAGCCCTGTAAGGTAAGTGAGTGGACAATATTATTATTCCCATTCTACCCTGGGGGACAACCATGTTGGTCAAAGAAGCGGTCTCACTTTGAGACATGTTATCGCTGTGCAATACACCTTTTTGCTGACTTATCTAAGTCACTATGTATTCAAGAAGGTCTTGGATGGTTTTTATCATTTTAACATTAGAGATGTGCAGAAAGGTTAACTGGTTTCCAAACGGTTTCACCCTCAATTCAATAATATAATCATGACAGAGTTCTTGGCCTTTTATTTTTGTTTCCTTGAAAATTTCTAGGCTATATAAAAATCTGGTACACAGCATTGTTGACAAGCATTCAGCTGGCTTCTATCTGTATCCCATCACTGACTGAAAGTTCATCACCTCATAAAGACACTGGTTCCATTCTACGATGAGTTAGCTATTAGAAAGAATTTCAGTAGGGGGACCTGCAATCTGTCTTTCAGATTTAATTTGTGTTTCTTTCTAGAAAAAACAGGGACCAGGAAGCTCTTCATATATTTGAAAGCATTAACCATTTCTCTACTTCTTTATCCAAGTGAAACTTCCTCTAAGGAGTCAACTATAAACAATAGGGTCAGTTTCCATACTCTGAGTAACCTAGTTATCCTTTGTGATTAAGATACTAAGTGTCAAGATCATCCTTACAATATGTTACCCAGTGCATCCTGATAGCTCAAGTGTTAGCCTCTGCTTGGGGGACAGTCCACAAACAGCCCAAGGACCCAGGTTCATGACCCGGGATGGGGTAGGGGGTAGGGTGGCTAAAATGAACAACCAAATAAATAAAACGCTTATTTCTCCTTTCTCTTCCTTCTTGCCTGATGCCTGCCTGTCTTCATTCTGTTTGCCTTCCTACTTAAAAAAAAAAAAAAAAGTTATTCAATATTAAAACCAGTCTTTAAGGTTTAGTCTAAGCAGAAAAGAGCAGAGAGACTGTAAGACTGTCAGAAAAACTTCATGATCCACGATGTTAAAGCAATGTGACTGATTTGTTTCTTCATTGTTGTTTTTTTTTTAAACATGTTAAGTTTTACAAGTTAGAAATTTCTGCTGCCCTGTCACTAGAGCATCTGGGCATGATTATGCCATACAAGGCAACACTGTTAGAATATAGAAGAAAACTTGAATCATAGCATTGAGTCTCCGAGGTAGCATCTTTGCTTTTCTTCCTCTCTCTTCTGACTCAGATTCAAAGGCCAAGGAACCAGGGAAGAAACTTTCTGTCTTTCATCTCTGTGCCAGCACCACACTACTCTCAGGAGCCCAGTCCTCTGTAATGGGACCAGCAGTCAGCGATGTTCTGGCCCAGTGCATAGTCACACTCTTTTGTTTTAGTCCGTTGACTAGCAGAATACCCAAGACCTCTTTGATGGGAGTCTATGATCGAAAGCAGAACTCAGCACATTGTAGGTCTTGGCGATTTCAAGTATTTGTCTTATTGTCAGAGTTATTTTGTCATCTAAGAGATTGCTTGAGCGTGGTTTGCTTTATTTTAAACAATCATGTCAATATTTATAGCACAAGTTAAATTCCTTGAAGTGCCTAAAATAAAAGTCTGGAGATATGAATACAGTAGTCATTGTGGCAGAAATTGAAGAACTCAATCTTTAACTGTGTTTCTAACATGTTTTTTAAAATCCAATTTTAAGACACAAAGTTCTTCTTTGAGTTATTTGTTATAGTAAAAGGCATAGAGAAGTAGCTCCCCACTGTTTTATCTAGAAATCTGATGGCTGAAGGGAAAAGAAAACAGCATTTGGATGAAAATCATTCCTTGACTTAATATTGGCCAAAGGATGAGTAACATGTCAGTGACCAGCCCCCTTGCACTGTGCTGTCCACGGTACATCAGGGATATGACCTCAGACTTGACTGCCAGTGGCATCACATAGAAACAGATGCTCTGCTTCTCTACAGGGTAGATGCTGCATGATGTTAAGTTACTAGAGGAGAAAGGACCCTTTGATATTATCCATTTTAATCTCCACATTTCTATTATTTTTACATTTTTCTTTAAATTGAGGTCCAGTGAAGTTAAATTGTTTACTCAAAGTTATATAGATAGAAATAACTGGCTCAAGACTATTATCAATATCTCTGCTTCCTACATCATTGCACCCCCTCCTTTAACAGCAGCTGCTAATTATAACTTTATTTACCTGACACTTTAAAAGCGCTAAAAAGTCTAGCAAAACTTTGCACTCAAGGTTCTGTCTTGGTTGGCTCCCAAGAATATAATCATAAACCTTCATAAGATATATTCTCATGCCTGCTTAAGCCTTAAATTTTCTTTCTTGCGACATCCAAGTTGACCGTGGTCACTTATAACATGACATAGCAAATAATAATGGGGGTAGATCCAGTGGTGACCATACAAATTATACTTGTAAAGTATTTAAATAATGACTGGCTCCAAAGCATCATTTAATATTGAATATTGTTATCCAACTTAAACATGAAAATAAACTTATAAAATATAATCTCATTACCTTTCCACTTTTGAGTTGATATTAGTGATGTTCAGAGGAATTTATGTGGCTTTCTCAAAAGCTGACAACTCAAAAGAGGCAAATTTAACATTGAATTGGGGGTCTGCATTCTTAAAATGAGATAATATTCTGAAATTTTTAGCAAATAAACACAGGAACAAACGAATATCCTTGGGAGCTCTTCTGAAATTAGTGAGAATTATTTGAAGATTTTTTTTATTTTTCCAGATTTTAATATTTACCTTTTCTGGCTTCTTTAATTGCAATGCAGAATCCCCAGTGAATCACACTCATTCTGTAACCGCAGATATCCAGAGTATCCTCCCACCCAATTCAGTGCGGGGAAGAACTGCTTGCTTCCCAGAATTCTCCAGATCCACATCCCAGCTTGTTTCAAAGATGCCTTCCCCATTAGTTAGAAGCCTCCACCCATTCCTTTCACTACACACCTACATCCCAACTCAGGCTCCAAAGCAAAAAAGCTGAATTCGCGCCACTCAAAAGCAAGTCCAAGCAAGACATCTCTCTACTCAACACTGAACATTCTCTAACAAGCAGGAGAGTTTCAAGGAACAGAGGAAGCCAATCCCCAATCACTGACTTGCCTCCAGCATCATTTGGAGTTCTCCCTGCTTTCTGCAATAAGGAACATCAGAGATCAGGCAATTTGTGCCAGACAGCTGCAGACTCCTCAGCATAAAATATGCACAAGCTTTGTCTACAGTCTACCTGAAGACATGAAGACACCAGAGGCATGGTTGAATTACAGTAGGAGCAGCTTAGCTTGGAAAATTCTTTATGGAGCTCTGATGAAAACCTTCTGAAGACTGGTATTTCAATGAACTCATCCAGTCATTTCTGATCACTTAGCTACTTTACATGCTGATTAGATTTCCCCTTGCACCTTTGCTGTGTGATGCTGGAAAGATGATGGTAAGGACTGGTCATGATTCCATTTTTTTAATCAGAGGCATCTGGTGTCACAACAACATTATGCTGAGGTGGATTTCATTTCTGATCCTATACGGGGCTTCTCCCCACACAGAGGATCATTCGGAGGCGTCTCCACTATAGCTCTGGTCCACCAGCTTGTGCTCAGGTAACGACAGTGGTCATAGGCTGGGGATCAACCCAGATCTCAAACCCTTCCTTCTGATAAACTCAGAATTCTGGGTCTGAGAGTCAAAGGGGAAAAAAACAGAGGAAATGAATCAAATTCCAACAACCAATTAAAAAAATAATAAACGCTTGTATGCCCTCAAGGCAGAGGCAAAGGAGCAATCTGCACAATGATAACCTATGACTCAGCTCTTTGTCACTCAGCTCACAAGTTTCAAATCCCTGTGGGATGGATGCTGCCCCTGTTCCAAAGGGGCACCCTCCCAGGGAGGTGGGCAAACCCTGTCTACCCTGCTGTATGCCAGGGCTGCCTTTTCGTGACTCTGATTTTCCATATGACAGGCTCTAAATTCATTCTTTAGTTTTTTCCAAGAGAAGCAAAGGAATCATGTTGGTATCAATAGGAAACTTGGAAAAAAGAAAAATCAAAGAGTAAACCAAAATACACATGACTAAGAACAGGACTTTCAAATTGCATGGCTTTTGGAAAGGAAAATTACGCTTTTGGTGAGTTAGCTGGACTGGAGGAGGGGAGGCGGGTATGAGATAGGGTGTGGATTAGAATGAGTTAGAGGAGGGAGGAGGGATCTTCTTTACATAGGAATCAGAGGTGACTTCATAAACTATCTTATGTGGTTTTTTAAAAAGCATTTGGCAAAACCCGACATACTTCATAATTGCCTTATTCTCACAAAAGGTTTATTATGTAAAATGACTGCACTGTGCAGTGTTAGGGTTCAGAATGTGGATCTCCAAGTTTCAGGCCTGCTTCACAGCAGTCAAAAAGTCACAGGCATCTTCGGTGCCCGAGGGCAGCGCTTACTCCTGCAGAGTACTTCCTCCACAGATGATATTATAAATATGACAACAATAAGAATTCTTGCTATAAGGCAAAATGTCTCAGTTGTAGAAAAGAAATGCAGTCTCTGAAAATATCAAATAGGGCTCCAGATGACCGTTTGATCATCTTTTAGGACCAAAAAAGTGTTTACTGAAGGAAAGATACCATTCAGAATAGTCTTCCTTCCCTGAGCAGGATAAGGTTTAACAACTCTTAAAAGTCTAGAGATCATTCTACAGGACAAGACCTAGATCACATTTCTCATGTCCAAAGTCAATTATTTGTATGATGTCAATTTAGGAGTAAGTCTTTAGTCCAACACATGGAATGAATGGTATAGGGAATGGTAAACACTTGAAATTTTGTAATTTTGTAATTTTTCTATCATAATATATTTACAAATTAAAATTTCTGACCTATATATGTCTATAGTTACATGTAGAAAGGCAAGCAGATGAATATGTACACATTTTAATGAGGATTTTCCTCATCCAGTTTCAACAAAACCATACATGCTATGTTTTCTCATCAATTATTTTCTACTCATATTATGCATATTATATTCAGAAAATCTCCAGAAAGAAAGGAAATCTTTCATTCTTACTCTACAACTAAAAATTAGATATTCACTCACTAATTGAGTTGGGAGTTAAAGAAAGACCTTTGGGAACCTGAAAAAGGGTTCTAGGGAGGACAAGATCCTTCTTCCACATATAATAAAATGTCTTAAAGAGTGAGGCCTGAGTTATGTAATTGGAAAAAGCAAGCCAACAACAACAACAAAAAAACCAGAAACAAACTCAATACCTCCATCAAGAAATCCATGATTTTAAAAGGTACATCAAAAGCAAAGCTACTTAGTGGTAGAATAGGTTTTAAAAATGGATTTATTTGTGAAGCTTCTGAACAGTGTATTTACTATATTTAGCATCCTCAATGATTACTCAGTTTGTAAAGTGCTTTGAGGTTATGAGCTCACTAGAAAAACTATCGGTTTCATTTAAAATAAATTCAACTAAATATTTCTTTCTTAACAGTGTTTCCAGCCCACGGGAATCATTATCAGAGGATGTGGCAGAGAGGGAGAAAAAAACAGAACACAAAATACCACTGCTGTCAGATTTTTTTCCACAGGTGGTAAACATGCTTCTACCGTTTGTACCCTTACAAGGTTAGAAAAAGTTGATGATAAGAACTAAGACCATTAACTAAATTGATAGAGCAGTACATAAAGAGGTAACATGTCTTCTATCTGGTAACATAGAATTGCTTTTGATTTCCCAGAAATATCAATATTAATAAGCTAAAAAAACTCATATTGCCAAATATGGGGGAATGGAAGGCCACAGCAAGGCAGACTTTTCTGTTGTCTTGGTGATTCATGAGGCAAGTTTGAAATTGACTAGTGGATTGGCTCAATCTACCAGGATATACAGAATCATTTATTTAATAGTAGATCTTGTAGATGTTGCATTTTTCATAAATATCATCGAGCTTGGTTGTTAAAAAAGTTCCACAGTTCTTAGATCATCTGGTAACACAGCGCATTCCTAAGAAGAATCATATTCCCAAGAAGCAAAATTACATGAATGATTCCTCCCCTACACCCACTAAAATAGTAAAAGTCAAAACTTTTAGGATTTGCTTTCTTCAGTGCCCTTTCACAATAGACGATTGAGTCAACCCAGATAAGTTGATGCTGTTGATAGCCAATATCAGAATCAACCATCCAGATTACCCAAGAAATTTAAAAACGAGACTATACATGTGTGCCAGAGATGCTGTGCCTTTTGAAGTCCAAGCAAGTACTCTATTTCAGTACAAATATATTCAGGGGCAGACTAACCTACACATAAGAAATGGAAAGGAAAAGTCTTGAAACATTTTCTGAAGACATTTAAAAAAACGGCAACTAAGAATTTTAATAAGATCTTGATATCTTTTTACACATAGACGGAAAATACGAAGATCTAGGGAGTATCTACAATGTGATAATCATTTGCTAGGTTCATTCATATTTTTTTAATTTAAAAGTTAAAACAATGATAGGAGGTGCATAATAGTGTCATTACTTTATATACAAGGAAAATAAGACTTAGCAATTTACAATAACTTGTTCACAATTATATATCTCCTAAGTAGCTAAGCTGGAGTTAAGCTAAATCTGCTTGATTTCAAAATCTTAGGTTCTTTTTGGATACCATTCTTCCTCCTGGGACTGTGGGATGGTAATATATAATTGCCATATACATTAATGAGTAATCTGTGAGAGAATACTTATTTATATTAATAAAGTAAATATTATATATAGAAAAATATATAAGTCCAAGGATATATAGTAAAAAAAATTAGGAATGTCATTATTTTTTAGGGATATATAAAATCTTCCCTATATGTAATTATGGCTAGAAACTTCCTAATTTATGCCCTTTCTCAGTATAATAAATTCCTTATATTTGTTACTTGGTAAAGAAAAAAAGTAATTAATCAAAAAATTTGGAGTTTCCTGAGTGCCTCCTGGAGAGATAAAGCGATGAGCAAGAATCCTATTGCCATCAACTCCCTAAATGTTTTCTGGGCACTGATTACCTTGTTTGTTCCCCACCTGCTGGGGAAGTCCATATTTATGCTTTTCGTGTGAAGAAGACCCTCTTTCCTGCTTGGTCTTGCAGATTACCTTCTCTCAACCACCTCCTCTTTCTGCACAGGCAGGTCTTAGAGTCCCTCTGAGACTTCTGGCCCCACTACTACCTGCATTCCAAGGATGGTTTCCAAGTTTAGCCCAATGGTACAAATTTCCTATGACCATTTTCTTAGCTCAAGTCATCCAGGAAAGGCAGACTGATTTAAATTTTCACAACATGATCCTATGCATGACTGGCCCTTTTTTCATCAATGTCCCTACAAATAGCTGCCCAGAGTTTATCAGTGCTGGGGCTGCCCATTCCTGTAACTGCACAGGGAGTGTGCGTTAAGAAAAGTACATAGCCTGTGCACTCTAAGAGGCATGACCACAAGTGACAGATCATCTGAAGATGTTCTCCAGGTCTCAGGTTGAGAAGAACACTTTAGGGACTTCTTTGGGTCACTGAACTTTTCACCTTCACGTGAAGCATCAGTGACGCTGGCAACCCTCTTGTTCATCACACCCTCACTCTTCCTAGGGCTTCAACAGAAGGTGTTACACAACCTTGCTAATCTGGCCAGAGTTCCCTCCTCTGAGTCAGTTGAACTTTATTCCACTGTTCACACAAAATAGCAAGATCAGACACTAAGAAGGGAATCTATAGGTGAGAAAAAGTGGGCTAAGTAAAAGGAAACTTGATTGGCTAAGTGTGAATGAATATTGCACTGTAAACAGAACTGCAAAAGTTATTTAATTTTTTTATTAGCTTCATAAAACTGGGCAAATTTTCTTTGAGCAAGTTGATTTGATATATATATATACACATATGTATATCATATATACACATATGAGATAATATATGTAAATTGCTTTCGAAATGAAAGTGATCTATGATTAAGATGGTATATTAAGATTATAAACCATCAGTATATCAAATGCTAATGCTCAAAGCAGGGCAACGAAAAAGAGAGATTTGGACAAGTGGTGAGGACTCTGGGTTCTAATCCCGGTCTTCCCTCTAAGGTGTTAGCAATTTTGAAAAGTCTCTTACCTTATTGGTGTCAAGTTCTCTGCATGTTATGACAACATTACTGTACGTAATGGTCCCAAGTGATCAACTAGCTCTAAAATGTATGCTTCTAAAAGAAGCATGGGGTAGTCTTGTCAAAATCTATAGTGTTACCATTTTGACTGTCATCAAATATACAAGCTACTCAAAGGGCAATGAAAGACAGCAATGAAATGATCAGAATTTCTTCACCATTGATCAAAAGTCTTCTCTAATGGTAGGTATCATAATGCTCAAAATTTCAACTTCTGCTTTTGAGCTGATAAAGTCTCAGCCACCTTATCATTTCTTAAAGCTTGCCATAGCATTGGTTTTAGCCAAACACTTCAAAATGCTAAACTCTGAGAATTTTAGAAGAATTGGATACTTTCCCACATTTTCTTTGAACTTAATGTTTCATCTATTTCATTTAACATGATCTTTGACTGTTGCACCCCTCGCTCCCACCCCACTTCCTTTTTGGAAGACTGAGAAGGCTTGAAGCAGCAGGTAAGGCCTGGCCTTCTACAGCAACTTAGCATCTCTTCAATTATGTCAGCACAGCACCCTCTACTGCTTCAGGGGAAAAGAAAGCTTAGCCACTACTGTAAACACTGGAGCACAGTGGAGGGAGAGATGCTATGTCACCCAGCTGTACAGCAACAGGCAATCATTTCATGTATTTGCCACCTCAATAGCATTTCTTACAGAAGAACATAATTACGGTAGAGAAAGATTTTATCTTTGTGTTTGTTCTGTTACATGTCTATTTTTTCCTTCCACATTCTGTGGTTTCAAGCTAAGAGTTCTCATGATTTCTAAACCTCAAGTTAAAATAATGGCAGGTAATCTTCTCAGTAACTGGTACTAGGAATACACACATGTGCATTGTCTCAATCAAGGATTCAACAAGGAGGGGTTATAACTCTCAGTGTACAATATATTGATATATTTACCAGAAAACTTCTGCAGACCATGAAAAAAAAATCCCTCTTCCTTGGCTTTATTTCAATGATACCTGTGTTCTAATTGTGATCATAAAGGAAAGAAACAGATTTGCATTTTTAAATGTAGATCTCTGTCTAATTGTATGCACTTTTTCCTAAGTGTCTTGTTTCATAGAGCCAGTAAGTCATTAAAAATAAAATCAGAACCCTAATATGTAACTTATTTCTATGGACTCGGGTAGAGATGCTTCCAAAGCAAGACGCGCTGGCCCCCGCCCCCACTTCACTCTGGATTTCTTTACTTTTTTCCACTGAGAAAAATACATGTATAATATTCTATGCACAGGACACTCCTAATCAGTCCCAGAAGAGTCTGCTAAACAGTGAAGAGACAAATGTACAGACAATTGTAAAAAATCATATATCGTCAAGAGTTTCATTTCAGAGAGTTTATTTCTTTGGGCAAATGAAGATGATGTCCCTAATCCAGGTGAGAGGTCTACTTGGTACATGCCTTACCACACCACTCACTCAAGGAATGGAGAAAATACTCCCTCGGGATCTGCTGTTGGCAAAATCTACCCTTGGTAGGTTTGTTGGTTTCTCTCTCTGAGCTGTTCTCCACTTTGTAGAGGCCTGTCTCTTGGAGCACTTATTCTACTTCAAGCCTACATTGTCCCTTCAGGTACAACTACCTTGGCTGATTCCACTAATTCATTTTAAATTCGTCATGCATCCCAAAAGAGAAAACATATTCATTCAGATAATCAGTGATGAGTGAAGTTCTAAGCAGAGGATCAAAGAGAAGGCACTCTAGTGCCTAGCAAAACACAGGGTATCTAAAGGCTGCTTCGTGAGGATGTAAATAATATAACACAGTCAAGTACTTGCCCCAACAGCGAGCATGCTTTAAAATGGTCTTTAATATTTAAATATTTAAAAGTAAGTTTTCATACATGTTGTTCTCCCTTGATGTCTGTATCACATCCCTCCTGGTCTCCTAGGCATTGTCATCTATGTAAGACATGGTCTCCTAGAAATTGTCATTCACTTTGTAGAGGTGAGCAGGTAAAAAGCATGTAGAGTTACATCATTAAACAAATATTCATTGGGGATCCATCGGGTGTTGGGCACCATGCTAAATGACGGGGATTCTATGATAAACAAGATAAGTAGGTCTTCTCAAGGCACTTCTATTCTAGGAGGGGAACTGAACTAGAAAATAGGTATTTTCGATGGAGGGTAATACAAAGAGTGGTGAGAGTAAATATAGGGTATTGTGACAATTTGGAGGAGGATCATTGAAGAAAATCTGGAATAGATAGGTAGAGAGCTTCTTGGAGGAGGTGACATTTAAAGTAAGACCAGAATAAAGAGTCAGAATTAGCAAGGTGATGGTAAGGATAGTATTACTTAAGAAAGCTTAGAAGAGACAGAGAGGGAGAAGAGGTCTAATTGGGCCATAGAGTGGGTGAGCAATTATGGAGGAGGCTGAGGTAGAAATGCATGGTGAACTGAGGCTAGAAAGACAAGGACCCGTTTGGGAGTTGCCTTCTACATGCGAAGAATATCTTCTCTTCCTTGTCTATAAGACTCTTGCCTTTCTATAATGAAGCTGAGTAAGAAGCAGTAAGGACCTAATGATTCAGTTTTTCTGAAAAGACCAACGAGATGATTAATGCTTCACCAGTGGGGAGCATGTGGAAGGGAAAGATCGTGTAGCGCAATTGTTTACTTCTGTATTATTAAACCACTTTACAGAGGTCACCAGGCTTATTGCTTAATCTGGCCCAGGAAGTTAATTGAACTTCTACCTACATTTTCACAGCAGGCCAAGCAGCTTTTAAGTTATTTGGAAAAACACCATATCGACATGATGCGAACCAAGGGTCTACTTTTCTAGGTGTAAAAGAAACTCAGAAATCCTCATTTCCATTTTAGAGGTAGGACAACGGCCAGATGACACAGCTTTTGTGAGCACAGAGGAGGACAGTACCAGGGCTTGACTCCTGGCCTAATTCTTTCCAAAGAGCCTTGCTGCCATTGTGGCCCTGAGGACTTGCTTCTTTTACTTAAAAGCTAGTCTACATGACACACAGTGAAGTAAAAACTAAGCATGTAATTAATTTGATGAATAAAGGCAGCCAAACAAGGATTATTTAAACATTAAATAATCTGTTGCTTGTCATTGATCATGATGATGCATTTTACAACTATGCTAGGAAAGGCAAAGTGTGGCTAAAACACCTGCCCAGCATTTGGAAACAAGGCAAAATGTAGTGGCTGCATAAGTAGAAAGAATATGATGCTTTGATATTATACATCAAATTTAAAAACAATACCAGTTTTGCAAAGCAAATTCAGTAAGTCCTCAATGTCATCAATAGGCTGTTGGAAACTGCCACGTTAAGCAAAACAAAGTGTAATAAAACCATTCTTATCGTTGTATAATGAATATACACAAGAGTTAGGCTTTTATCACATATTTCTGGTCAGAAAAAAAATCATCAGCTTCTAAATAATAATTTGTATTCATTTATTTCTTATTTTATTCATTTAGTTTCCAACCCACTTATTCCCATGCAGGGTGCTGGGTGACCAGAGATTCTCCCTGAAGCTCAGGACTCAAGGGAGCACCCACCCTGACAGGACGCCCCTCCATGGCAAGACACACACACACACACACACACACACACACACACACACACACACACGCAGAGGGAGAGAAACCAGAAACAACTGAGTAGAATCATAACAGTAGTAGTTTGCTATGGGATCTCAGAGCCTTTTTTCAAATGATTTTTTTTCCACAGTTGTTTTTAAGGCATAATCAGAAGTGGGGGAGCACACGTGTGTGTGTGCATATATATATATATAAATATATATATTTATATATATATATATTTATATATATATATATAATTAGTGGATATGGCACCTCCATGCTTTAGAAAGAAGAAGCACGTCTTGAAGTGGTCCCGGGAATGCATGTCAGTGCTTATTGTCAGGCATGGCCTTAGCACATCCTCTTTATCACTCTTGTTACTGAATTTCAGTCTGGGGCAAAATTTCTCGTTCATTGTGAGTGTAAATTTGAAATCTTGTTTTCAAAAGACCAAGACAATTTCACATTTTTCTGAGGACTTGCTATTTACAAAATACCAAACGTCTACCTAGAATGCAAAAGTGTGTGAACTCAAGTCACTCTGGAACAAACATTATCCAGTGTTTGCTGCTAGTGAGGGAGGGACTCAGGCTTCAGGTAAAGCAAGGAAGAGCAGAAAGTTTCTCCTAAAAAAGTGACTCTGAGATTCGATTCCCAACATGTAAAGCAACATTAACCTTTAGAGTCCAATGTCATATGGGCATGCGTCCCTTCACAGGGACATGAGCGATGCATTGTTAGATTTCTTTCTTGTGTGAATGTCACTGAGATAGAGTGTATGACACAAGCCTAAATAGTATAGCCTGTGGGCATATGAAAGAGCCTTTTAGGACCACTCTTACATATTCAGTTTGTTGTTGACTGAAATGTCTTTAAGTACTGCTTGATTATACTGTCATTTGGAAATGCAGAATTTCTTAAATCAGATTAACAGATCTCAATAAAAAATTATAACAATAACAAAATATTACACTCCCAAGGGGTTGATAAGTCCCTGAAACGAATCATCCATAGTCACTGTGGATTCAAGGCTCTTCTAGCAGATGTGAAGGTGACTGGTAAGAGTCCCGGAGCGGAGGACACAGGGCTGCCCTCTCCAGTCATGTGCAACAGGCTTCATGAACTTTACCGCAGGTGGATCAAGTGTGCTGTCCTGCTCTGTTCCCAGAGATTTTATAATACTACAAAGCAATTATTTATAATACTTGTGTATTTATAGTAGCACAGACAGCTGCAGGTATGTTTAGGTTAGCTCACAGAGAATCAGGTATGAGCCTCTTGGAAGAAGTCACATAGTGAGGATAAAGCTTGATGACAGCCTTCATCATGTTCTAGAAGGTGACATTCAAATTTTAGGAGGTACCACAGGTCCTTCAGTTCCTCATCATTGCCCTACCTTGTGGCTTTACATAGAGAGGGTCTTCAACTCAGCTGGGGTTGGCCAGTTTACTATAAATGGGATGAGTAAAAATTGAATGAATCACCTAGGAAACTAAGAAAAAAATTCAGAAGCAATTTTAATGTCACAAAGTTTAAAAAATTTGGACATAGTAGAAAAATGTGGAAAGTGGAAGCCAGAGGAGAAACTCAGTGCTGCACATTAGGTTGAAATGACAAGCTTTTCTTTTCACTGGACAGTCACACACCTTAGAAAAGGTAATTTTCATGTGTAGAAAAGCAGCATGGCCCTGGGCGTCTTGGGGAAACAGAAGCAGGCATTGTGCAGGCTCTGGGGACAAAAAGCCAAAATCCATGCACCACACAGAGTTCAAGTGATTTCTAAAAATACAAATCACATCCCAGAACTCCAAGTTTGAAACTATCAGCATTTCCCAAAACACTAAGAGTAAAATCCCTACTTTTACTGTGACCCTCAGGCCTACATTATCTAACCCTGACTTTTGCTGGCACATGCTATTTCGACAGCCACAGGGGCCCTTTTTAGTTTTTAATTCACCACATTCATTCCTCCTTCAGGGCTTCACATTAGCATTTCCTCTAAATCAGACACTGCCACCAGATCTTTATGCAGCTGTTTCCTTCTTGCATTGGAAGAGTCATCTCAAAGCTACTTCTTTGGTAAAACCTTGCCTAACCATCCGGACTAAATAGCAGTTTCTCTCCTTCCTATCAGCTTATCTTTATTTTCCTTTTCATACTTAATTTACTAGTTTAGTTGTTTTCCTTTTTGTCTGAATCCTGTTAGAGTGTCTGTTCCTAGAGGACAGAAGTCTTATCTGTCTTGTTGACCACTTTGGTCTCCAAAGCAGTGACTGATATATAAGAGGAAGCCACTACATCTTTGTTGAATGAATGAATGAATGAACGGCAGGCACAGTCTTTCCCTTGAGGACCCAAGTCTGATAAGTTGAATTAAGAAAGGGGCAGAGTTAGGTTCAGAATGATCAGCAGCACAGAGGATGGAACCTGACCCAGAGAAGGGCTTAGGAAGACCAGGCAGAGGAGAGGATTCTGGTGCTAAATCCCGTTGGTAGAATGAGTTCAGTGAGCAGAGGGAGGGGTTCCCAGGAGAGGGAATGGCATGAGCTAAGCGTGGTGACATGAAACCACAAGGATATGAGGAAAGTGCCAGTTGACAATGGCAATAGGTCAGGAGTTCAAGAGGATACCTGGTATGGAGTACATCCAACTGAGATGAAATGCTTTAAAAGGACAAAAGTCATCAGGCACCTGAAACTGGGATTAACCATTATTACTATGATTATTCTGGTGCTAGTTCTCCTTATTTGGTTGCCTCTTATTCTTATATTACTACGCCCAGTGAGGAAACCAAAGTCACCAGACAGCAACGAAGAAAAAATTAAATAAGTTTTATAATAATTTGTCCAGCATCTATGGTGGCTTTTTAATCATTATTATTATTATTATTATTATCAACTGTGATTATTTATGGCCTCTGTTAAAGTCATTGGGTCTGTGGCAAAGAACATTCCAACCCTGAGATTCTTCAGAAATGAGGTGGACATCTACTTTGGCCAGATTTTTCTTTGAATGTTATGTGAGAGCTACAACCCCTTTAAGTCTGTGTCACGCCTGCACAGACACAATGCTTGAAATGATTCAACATTGTGACTTTTCTGTACCCTGGAAAAGTTGCCAAGTATTTTAGAAAGCATCGGCCTATGAATAGGAGATCAGATAAAACTTTTGTTGAAACAAGTTCTTTTTTTCTGTGCTTTCCATTCAAAACAACAAAACTCAAAAGTCAACCCCTCATAAGTTATCTACAAAATATTCACAAAATGTTTGCTTGTTTGAGGGCATTAGCAACAAGCTCCTTGTCTTTTCTTCCCTCCTCCTATTCTTCTCATTCATGAAAACAGTGATTCACACCAGTGCCCTGCGGAGAGCAGCCCACCTCTCCAGCTCCCGATTAGTGAATCAAGCTCTTTTAGCAAAACTCAGGGAAAATATTTGTCTGGCAATCCAACACGCCTCTCTCTGTGCTTGTCCGGACAGAACTAGGGTGGACTGAACATTTTTTTTTTTCCTTTTTGTCAGAAAAGCTTGTCTGAAATTGCATATTTTCACAGAAGAGTGTCACCGGGTGGGGATTTTCAAGCTGCAGGATCAGCGTCATCACAGTTGGAACAAAGACATAGAGCGAACCCATCATGTGTTCCAAACTTAGCAACTCTCTCTCAGTTCTCTGGAAAACAGAAATGGCGCAATGATATTTACATGTGGAGAGCCTGGAGGGAGTCTGCCATGCTAATGAGCATCTAACTGTTGAGAAGGTGTTATAAAAATTGATAGGAGGCAAGCTGTCCATCAGAAATGGAAGCCAGTGATGCTGCCCTGGGGACTCAGGTGTTAAGTCTGGAGCTCTGACCAACATAGGCCATACAAAGCCCAAGGACCTGAGTTCACAAACCGGGCACAGAAGGGACCACCGAAATGAGCAACTAAATAAATAAAGGTCTTCCTCCTCTCTCTCCTCCTGCCTGCCTACTTGCCTTTATTCCTGCTTGCTTCCTTACTCTTTAAAAGAGAAATGGAAGCCCGTCACACATAAGATTCAGCAGCCAAATACATCAAAGCTGCCTTTGATGAGCTGTGGTGGAGGGAATCTCTACAGACATGGAGAAAGGATCAGCCATGTGGGACTTTCGACCAGGGCACTGGAACATTACAAAATAGTACCACTTTCTATGCATTCTTCTCTTCCAAGGGGAGGCCATGACATTAAGAAGTTCAATGTTTTGCTCTTATTTTATCCTTTGCTGCCATGCTACAAGAGAATGGCTGGGGTCCGAAGGCTTCATCTGTAACAGTCACAGACACATTTTTGTGGTGGCCTTTACATAGAGAAGACCCTAAACAAAAGCAACAGTGCATGTGAAGAGTTAAGAAGAGAAAGATGAGTCACCAAACCCAGGACAAGACTTTGATCTCTTCAGTTTTAGAAATGCAGAAGGCCCAGTAGAGGGCTGAGTTGTGGGAATTATCAGGTATCCTTGTATTTGAGGGAAAGAAGGCTACAAAGACACAACAATGAGTAAAGCTGAAGTCGTTGGGATCAGAGTATGTATGAATAATCAATATCTGGCAGAGGTGAGGATGAGATAGTGTCTAAGGGAGAACATACTTTAGAGACAATAAGTAAATTCAGATGTATGAAAGAGGATGGTTAAACAATGCACGGCAGCTCATATGGCTGCTCTAATAACAAAGATGGATTGATGCAAGTTGAATGAATTTCATAAATCGTTGCTGCCACAAATAAGTTAGAACCTTGAAAAGTCAAAGAATCGGAACTCAGTGCTCTTGACTAAGGTGGAGAGAAGGACATCGAAGCAGCAAGTATCAAGTTTCCTTTTTTAGGAATTCTCACTGGAATCATCGAACCTATAGTTAAAAGTAGGAAAAACAGCCAATCCCTAGAGAAAAATGGGTGTGGGGGTACAGGTTGAAAACTGATTGTGGTTCCCATTTTCAAGAGCAGATCAAGAGAAACCTCACCCAGTGCTGTCAGTTTCACCAGCTGGCCGAGCTGATAACCTTCCTGTCTCTGAAACATTCTGGGGCTGGGGAGGTGGGGAGGGCTTCCAATAAATGTCACAAAGATTACACCATTTGTGCTAGTAGTTTCTAACGTTGCCAGATACCAGTATCTAAGGAGGCGTGTCGGCTGCAGACAGAGACGGACCTGGAGAGGTAGCCACGTGTGTGAGTGCCAAGAGTGCACAAAGGTCATGCTCATGGCTTTTGTCCCTGCTCCTGCTCTACACACCTGTGTATAATTCAAGTTGCCCTCAAAACAACCTAACACCTACAGCAACTCAGATTGCGCTTTGGGAAATCACCTGGTCTAACATCCTTATTACACTGGAAACCCCAACGCAGAGTGTGATGACAGGGCCACTCTCACAGAGCAGGAAATAACATGGTCAGTTCTGAGCATTCCATGTCCAAGATTTCCCTCTGTTCTCACATTGCCATCTTTCTCTAAAAACAATCGCTTTTAGATTGCAGCACTCCAGCACAAGCACTTCTGAACCACAAAGGAAGGATGACTACGCAGTGTGTGGAAGAGGTGCGGCTGCATGCATTCTCTTTGCTGACTAGCTTGCACGTTCTGACTACACACCTTCCAGAAAATGCCCAAGGCCCCAGATCTTCAGGTGAACCGCCCTCTTCCCATTTCTGGTGGAATACATCTACACCTTTGATTTGAATCAAGGAGTGGTCCTTTTGACTTTAGCCAAGTTGTGCCTGTTCTCTGGTTTTCCTTTCTGGATAAAGAGGATCTCCTTTAGACATTATTTCCATGGAGTGGTTTCCTTTTTGCCATGATTTATCAATGAATTCCATGAGGGGAAGTTGACCACATATGGGCAGGTTAAGATACGTTTGAAAGAAACCAAAATAGATGCTGGCCAGAGCATGACTTAATAAGTGGCCCCCAAAGCATTGTGACATCTGTACAACCTCTTTATTTGAGAAGCTAGGATAATGTTTTTTAATGTCTCAAAGGTTATCCCTTATTAAAAATCTCGTAGGGATTAAAATTTCAATGAAAGGGAAGTCCTCACAGCAAAAGAATGCTCTAGGAATAGAATTGATAAAATTCTAGACTATGAGTCACTTGGATTTAGTCCTTCTGTGAATAACATCCTTTCTTGGGGTATTTTTAATTTAATAATCCATTGATTAACAGTTGGCTCTGTAAAAATCAATCCTAAAAATTAATAATATCTCAAAATTAGGATCAATCTCAAACCTCCTTTCCCTATCAATGTTAAAAAAAAAAAAATCATTATCCTATTTCAACTTTAAAATACAGAGCCAAGGATTTCCAGAGGCAGAGATATAGAATTGAATGGGGAGTGGGATGCATTATAATGTATTTTCAATCCTGCTCTTTAATAAGCCATGGCGTCACTTACCCGATTCCCTGTTCTCCAGCCTCAACACAAAACCCTGAACACATTCATTTCAATGGCGCCTTTATGGGGAGGCCAGTTGATGGCCAGCTGGTAGCAAACTCAAGAAGGGAACTCATTTAATGAACTTGCAAGTTTTCTTGGGGCCATTTGAATGCTAACCAGTAGTTAAATTCTTTCCCTATGCAACAAATCATTATTGTTATTTTCTTCTTAAGGAGATTTTATCCAGGGTGGATACAAGAAAGAAATTGGCCTAATCTTTTCATTTGCCAGTTAAATGCACCTTTTCCACTATACAGTGTGATTTGAATCTTCTCCAGTGAATTCCCACTGGCAACACACATTTATAAATGCAGACTCTCATTACTCATTATGTCCACCTTTCAAAAGAATTTGAAATTAAATGGTGAAATAAAAACTTCCTTTTCAAAAGCTTCTGGGGAGAGTTATGTGACATACAAAATTCCATGCCACAATTCAGATTATGCTGCGAAAACAGTTACTGAATAAATATTGCAAGACTTAATGATTAGATTTTCTAAAGATAGAACTGTTTTACTGAGGTATTAGGCATTTGTAATGTTTTCAAATATGTCACTTTACATATTATTTTCTGACCAGGAAGAATTCAGCAAAGGCTTATAGAAAGGGTCACTTCTGAAAAGAGGTTTATCTTTTGTATAAAAAGCTTGGTCTTCTACTTATGTGCATTACAAAGCATAGTTCATAATTTTACAATCTACCTTGTGACTCAAAAATATGTAGCCTGTCAGCCTTCAAACAGCCAGTGACTTACTCTCCTAAAGCAACTTGTGTCTAAGGGCTTATTTGTGTCTTTTGTGAGTATAACTCAAGCTATTCAAATCTAAAATTGCAGCAAAATGCCTCTTTTCAAAGACAACAGTTATTTGTGACAACTGGGTGGCATTGTTTTATTAGCAATTGCAGCCACCATTCTCTTTGCACTACAATAATGTTTAGTATTTATAGCTCGTAATTTCATTCTTCACATCTCCCCTAGGCTTGTACTTCCCCATATTAGTTATTTACGCTGCAACGTAATGTGTCTCTAGGGATGTGCAGGGATAGAAACACTTACTTTAAGGTTTTGGTGATATTTTGAAGATTAATCTGTTTTCATGATGGAGGCAGTCCTAGAAGAAAATCCCAATCAAACCACTGTTTTCTTCTGATGAAGTACAATGATTAAGAAGATAAAGTTTGGCTCTGCTCACTCTGTGAGACTCAATTTCTCCTTATTAATATGTTTTAACTTTTTAATTTTTATCAGCACGCTTCTCTAGCCTTATCGGAAACAGCATTAACAGTCTGAGTGTGTTCCATGTCCTATCACAGTCTTTTTTCAGCTTTCTAACCAGTCCCCCAGAACTGGCCCTAGTTTGCAATGCTGTGGAGCATGCGGTTTTGAGTGATATCAGGGTGTGGGGGAGATTAGGAAGTCAGATGAAGTGCAGGCCTGTGAAGATTTTCTCTAAACAATAGGAGACTAGTTGCTGTTCGTATATATCTTCTTCTCCATTCAAGAAGACTCAGTCTGGCCCTTGTTCCTCTCATCGTGTAACAGCTGCAGTGTAATTGTCTTAGGGAGCTAAATTATCTTTTTCTCACCCATATATGTCTCTACAGTATCATCCTCTCCAGCACTTGCTTCCGCACTTTGACTTTCAAAATGGGGTGCGCTATTTCGAGGTGACTTTCTAGAGCGGTTGTGTTTAGAAGCAAGCTTTGTTAATATGCCACTAAATTAGAAAGTCTTAATTTTAGGGTTTATTTGTCCATGGGAGTCAAATTTATTTTCCATCTTCAATATTGAGATCTATGTTCCTAGAGAAAACAAATGTGCTTTTTGTTTGTTTTGTTATTTGTAATAATTAGGGAAACAATGACTCCAAGGAGTATTCATCCAGAAAACATACTGGAAGAAACTTCAGTTAATCTATTTATATAGAAGGTTAATTTGTATGGAAAGGAAATACAATTCCTTGTTTGAGTGACCAATATGTAAGTTCTTGCTAAAATATTAAGGACTAAGTGGTGCACCTTGGTGGCTTAGCAGAAAAAGCCACTGGACATAGTCTACATACATCGCAAGGGCCCAGGTTTGAGACAGAACTTGGGGGAACAACCAAAATGAACAACTAAATAAAAGCAAAAATAAAAATAAAAATGCCTCCTCCTCTCTCAAAAAGTTAAGGGCTACAGTGACTGTAGTAGATGAGAATTTGGTAATCTCCCCTTAGAGTTGAAATAGCATCATTTCCATAGTATCGATTAGATAAGTATGGTTTAGAAGATAAAAGCTTTTGCTAGGTTAGTCCTAAAGGGGAAGAGAGTTCACCCTGGTGGTATAGCGATTTAGTACACCTGGGAGCAGTCCCACATACATCAGAAGGTCCCAGGTTCAAGACTCTGAGCTGAATAATCGAAGTGATCAACTAAATAAAAATAAAGTGCCTTTTCTTCCTATCTCTTCCTGCCGGCTTGCCTACTTGTCTTCCTTCCTGCCTGTGTCTTTCCTTTAAAAAAAATGGGGGGGAGGGGAGAGAGAAGACTCATGAACAATAAACAAAGTTCCTCTGAATCTGGAGTTGATTCTGTGGGGTTTAGATTTGGTATCAACCTCAACTTTAAGTTGAAATTCTTTGCTTAGTAAATTTTCCAAATTGCGTATGTCTTCCAGTTTCATTTAATGGCAGAATAATTTGAGAGAACAGTACTATGTAAATCAGCAAGTGAATAATAATTGAAGAAATAACTACATGTGGAAACACCAATTAGCCAATAAATCCACTTAATTAGCCTTAATAGTTTGTAGTTTCTTTTGCTCTTCAAGATGCTACTTAATACTTTAAAGTTATTGCATATGTATTGCATATTTTAAAAACATTTTATTTAAATGATGTCCTTATAAATTAACTAAGGGTCTTAATCCTTTAAAAATAAATAATGAATTAGTTCACTTTCTGAATACTGTTGGCAAAGTATTTTTTAATTACATTGTATATTACTGCCTATGGAATAGATAATGTTTTCATTAGAAAAGTAATCGTGTAAGTTAATTAATCCTAAATGAAGAGGATTCTCCAAGTCCAGTAATCTTTGCCCCATCAGTTATGGTTTGCAGCGTGATTTTGAATTAACTAGATTTGCATGATCTCTTCCATTGCCCATGCTAACAAATGAAATGTGGATGGTAGTAGACTCGGATAGACTCTAGTAAGGAACAGCAGAGAGAGTGGCATCCAAGGAGATCAAGATTTGACTGTACTCCAGTTTGTACCTGAATACACTCACCTAAGGTAAACAACCCTAGGCAATGACTTCTTCCTGAGAGATGGGACCTTCATGCTTGGAATCCCTGGGGAAGGTTCAAAGAAAACAATAACTGAAGGGCAAGCTATATAGTAAGCAGCCAAGTTATTTTCTTTTTAGCCCAACTCCTGGCTGCCTCCTATTCATACACTCCCATGGCATTTTGACTCAGATAACTAATTATATATTATTTTAGATACCATACCTAACTTCTGTGCAGAATAAACTATATGTATAGATCTACTATTTAAATGACCTTAAACTGAAAGATATACCAATAGGCAAATTTATTATATGGCACAGAGTTGAAGGAATGGCCTTTATTTACTTTCAATCACTCAGTGAATCACTTTGAACTTGCCTTAGTTTTTGCAGGATTTTACAGGCAATCTAGAAATTTTAAAATTAAGTGTTGGATAAAAACAAAAAAAACCACAAAAATGAATAAAAAATGTGATTATAAATAGGCTTTAAAATATGTATAAATTAAGTCTAGAAGCAAATATTTAAAATTCCTTGGTTTAAGATGGTAAGATTTTGTTTTGTCTTTGTGTTTATTCCAAGGTTATACTTTAGACACATATATCTTTTTTCATTAGAAAATAATGAGTAGCCCAAACTATGACACATAAGCATTTCTTTGTCTTAAAGAAATTTATAAATGTTTCTTTCTTACTCTTCTTTTTTCTATGATAAACCATTTCACAATAGAAATCAATATGTAAGTGCATATAAACATGGTTTCAATGTGTTATACTCTCACTTATAAACTTTCAAGAATTGCCCCCACAGCCAAGAAATACACATACATTCTGACTAGTTGCTTCTCAAGTTGATGGAGCTCTTTCAGCAAGTCTTATTTACATGTCTTGACAATGACACAGTTGGTATGACTTATTTCAGTGCTTAGCTAGCATGCAATGGAAGATAGTTAAGGGGCTCTTTTTGCAAGAGAAAACTCATCTAGCTTCTATGAAATCCCTTCCAATCACTTGATGTCCTGGGAACAGAAGTTTCACAATGCCATCAGAAAATAGGTCCTCCCTCAAGACACACAAAGAACATGATTTCAATTAATTATATCATGAAGGGCCTACCAGAAAGCAAATCCAAGCCATAAGGTAATTTATCTTTTCAACTGCTCAGCAGGAGTTTGTAGGAATAAAAAAGACCCATTCCCAATCCCCTACAGCAGAACAAGGAGAATCAGCTTCCTCCTCAACACTTGTGCTTTTACCACAGCCTCTTGACGGTGCTCATTCTTCTAGAACCTCAGTGTTTCTAGAAATGGAGCAAAGTTCAGAGCCATACTGAAAAACAGGTGTTCCTTCAATGTGATAGGTTTCGTTCAGATTTTTGTTTTTGTATATATAAGAAAAATTATTGCAATACTTGGAGACATTTCACAAATTAAAGCTCTATCGAATTTTAATCACCTTTGTTGAAAAACTTAACTTTAGATTAGGAACTACACTATCTCTAAATAATAATGTTAGATTATTCTGTTCGCTTCTAAGATCAAAGTAAGTTTTATTTTTTTAGGAATGAAAATTGGTATTTTTATTTTTACTTAAAAGAGAAGAAGGAAGGAAGGTAGGAGTCGGGGCAAGGGAAAGAGGGGTAGGAAGAAGTGTTTTTATTTATTTAGTTATCTAATTTTGGCTCCCCCACCTGCCAGATCGAGAAACTGAGTCCTTAGACTTTATGTGGTTCACACCCCCAATGTCTCAGATGCCTGAGCCACAGGCATGGCTTTAAAAAGTTTTGGGGTTATTTATTTATTTATATTTATTTTTACATAATTTGTGTAAAACCCTGTATAGTTTTTCAGGTGTACAACATTATAGTTCAACATCTATATACACTAAATTATGATTGCCACCAAGGGTCTAATTTCCTTCCACCACCACACAAATTGTCCCATCTTTTATCCAATTTAATTTGTCCCCTTTTCCTCTCTGGTAACCATCATCTTGTTCTTATAATATTTCACTTTGCTCATTTCTTTATCTTGCACATATCAGTGAAATTATGCTGTATTTGTCCTCTTCTGTCTGACTTCACTTAGCATACTATCTCTAGGTTTTGTAAAGGCAATCTATTGAATATGAGGAGAAATCCATATCTCATATATCTAACAGAGGATTAACATTTAAAATATATAAAGAACAAATACAAGTCAACAACCAAAAAGAACCCTTTCCCCCCTCCTAAAAAAGGTGAGCAGAGAATAGATTCTTCTCCAAAGAAAACATATACATGGTCAACAGATACATGAACAAAATGCTCATCATCACCTACATTAGGGAAATGCGAATCAAACTCCCAATGAGATATCATCTCACACGTGTAAGCATGTCTTTCATCAAAAAGACAAGAAACAACAGTGGTATTAAGGGTGTGGAGAAAAGAGAACCCTTGTGAACTATCGGTGAGAATAAAGACTGTTAGAATCACTAGGGAAAACAGTATAGGTGTTCATCAAATAATTAAGAATGAACTCCCATATAATCTAGCTATGCATTCTACTTCTGAGTATTTAATCAATGAATAGGAAAACATTAATTTGAAGAAATATGTGCACCCCTGTGGTCACTGTAGCATTATTGTCAATAACCAAGAGCTGAACCAAGCTATCTACTAACAGATGAGTGGATAAAGAAATGTACACTCAGACACACACACAATAAAATACTACTCAGCTATAAAAATGATAAAATATGGTAATATATTTAATAGTTTCCATACAGTTGGGAACAAAAATATTGCTTAATACTAGCAGCAGCACAGAGAAGATTATAAATTATCTATTATTCTCAGAATTGCTAAATCATTCTTATAAATAGATTTTATTTGGGGAATGTTAATACTTTCAGTGTTTGAGATATGTTTCGAGGCATTAAATGATTTCAAACACAAATGAACCTTAAGTTCATATTCTTTTTATATTAGAAAAAAAAACACAGGTTCAGAAAAACAACTGCATAATGCTCTCTATCAATAGAACACACGGCAGCTATGAGAAAAACAAAGAATTAAATAACCACAAAGAAATGGAAATTATTCTTAAATGATACAAGTTTATCCAGAGCCTCTCCTGACAATAATTGGATTTGGTTGAATAGAGCTAAGAGTAAAAAGAACAGATGTTAGGTGATGGAGCAAAACTTGCTTTTTTCAGATTAAACAACCAATTATGAGTGGATGATGATGTGTACAGTCACTAGAAATGTTTCTAATTCAGAATAAGCAATAAGATGAAGATGCTAATAGATTCGACGCTATATAGGGTTGGAATCTAGATGCCAAAATTTTTTTTTAAGATAGTCAGGGACAAGGCGAGTGTCATAAAAGTTTTTTTGACTTTTGGAGATAATTTAATGACAAGGTTCTTCCTTTCCTTATGCAAATTATGACTAAACTCTAGTTTTTTCTAATTAAATAAGATTGGCAACTGTTTACAATCTGACTACTATGGCTAGCCCAAACTGTATTTTAGAAGTCCTAATTATTAGTTTATAATATTCATACAAAAATTGACTAAAATGTCTTTTCTGTAACAAATGCCATCAAACAAGTGACATGTCAAAGTCTTAAACATGCCTTAACTTTAAATTTTCGTAGAATCACTGAGCTTGTATTTTGTTATTATTGTAATAAGTTACCACAAACTGGGTGGCTTTAAACAATAGAAATGTATTTCCCACAGTTCTGAAAGTCAGAAGGCTAAAATCAAGGTGGCAGTTGGGTCACACACTTTTCTGGAGGCTCAGGAGATTCCTTTCCTTGCCTCTTCCAGTTTCCAGTGCCTGTTGGCATTCCTTCAACTATGCTCATGTATTTCTTTCTGCTCTGTCTTCACATTGCTTTGTCCTCTGTGTGTCTGTCTCTTTCTTATGAAGATACGTGCCACTGCATTTAGGGTCCTTGTGGGCAATCTGGGATAGGCACTTCTCTCCAGATCCTTAACTGAATTACAGTGTTTGCCATACAAGGCAACATTCACCTGTTCCAGGAATTTGACATGAATGTCTTTTGGAGAATATCTATTTTTTGCTTATCACACTTGTCTTTATTTCATTGTTCCTGAATGTTTGTAAATGTCACCCTTTCTGACTAATCATCCTCGTCAATGACTCTCAGTAGAGTGGAATGGATTATTTTGTATTTTATTTTTCATTCAGCGCCTCGCCTTCTATTAATTGCCATGTAAGGTCCGGCATTTAAATTTCCCAAGTATTTTACTGATTGCTACTACTAATTAGAAAGAAAGCAAGGTTGGGTAGAATAGTGAAGGAGAAGGAAAAATAAGGAAAAGATGAAAGAGAAGAGGAGGAAGAAGAAAAGAAAGAGAAAAATAAAAAGAAATAGAAGGAAGAACAACAGGAGGAATAGGAGGAAAAAAAGGAAGAATAAGAAAAAATAAGAATAAGACAAAGAAAGAGCAGAGTATGAAAGAGGAAGAGGAGCAGGAGGAAAAAGAAAGACACCAGTTTGTTATGCAAACTCACTCAACACAATTAGCTGTAGTGCAGCAATAAATAATCGCTGCTGAGATATAATCCAAATAATGAGTTTGGATTTTTGTAATTATGTACCTAGAATCTATCTTGTATGATTTTCTTCACATCACCAACCACAGAAGTAAAGTCACTGGCTTTTATTATAATCACGTAGGGCTTTTGTAAGTTTAATATCAGTGGTGACATTCAGAATAAAGGAAAAATTAATTTTATTCAATTTTTTGGATTACAAATGACTTTTGAGAGGGTGGAATGGATTGATTTCACTTGGTTTTCTTGTTCTAAATTTTATAGATATAATTAAAGTAGAACATTAAAGAAAATAATAGCATAAATTAGAAATTTCAGATGATATTTATGTTTGTAGAGGAATGTGAGGGGTGGGGGGGCCAATGGCCTTCCTGCTCTGACCTCTCTCTTCTAATGCATGTGTGTTGTTGCTGATGCTTAAACATAAGACAGAATCGATCGTAACAGAAGTCCCAACTGTGGTGGGCGAGGGCTGATGTACACATTGACTGACGTGTGAATTGATTCTTCTGAAAAATACACAGTATTACAAATTGAAGAAACAGTATTTTAAGAAAATAGATGCCAATTCCTCCAAATGCTTTTTGAAGAATTCTCTTACCAACAGCATGTGCTATAAACTTCTGTAACTGGTGCCGGTATCGTTTCCAAGGAAAACTGAAGAAACACACTAATTTTATATTTTATACTTTTCAAATGTTATTTGTTTTAAATCATATGCCATAGAGAATCGAGAGTAAAAAAAAGTCTTTTAATTTAGAATTAAAAGCCTCAAGAGGTCACACGTGACTCAGTCATTTTATTTGAAACTTTTCAAATTTATATCAGGTGCTTTATAAGCAAATGAGAATAGTAAGTCTTATCTATTAGTATATAAAAGTCAGAGGACTCTAGACCAATGGTTTCAAAGTGGATGGCAGTATAATACTGTGATGATTAATTTTAATTAATCATTTAATTCACCAACCTGACTGTGCCACAAGGTGCCCAGATATTTGGTCAGTTTTATTCTAGGTGTTTTGAGATGAGATGAACACACGAATGGACAGACTGGACAAAGCAGACTGTCCTCTGTCACGTGGGCGAGCCTCGTGCAGTCAGTTGAAGACTTGGATGGCCCTCCTGGTCCCTCCGACCTGACTAAGAGAGAATTCTTCCTGTCTGACTCCCTTTGAACTGAGATGCTGGCTTTTTCTTACCTTTAACCTCGTGCTGAAGTATTGGCTCTTCCTGGGTGTGGAGTCAGCCTCCATAATTATGTGAGTCAATTCCTTGTGATAAATCTATATCCACACACACATCATTTTGGTTCTGTTTCTCTGAAAAATCATGACTCATTCAAATACCTTTTGAAATTATCACCATCAAACCAGGCAGAGACTTGAGAGATGTCCACAATTTAATTAGATCTCAATAAAATATCCATAAGATTAATGTGAATAGAAAGAACATGTAAAGACAAAACAAGGCACACCCTGGTGGTCTGGTCGACAAGTCCACTGCCTCTGGCTAAGTGCAATTCACCTACATCCTTAGGACCTGGCTTTGTGAGCTGGATCAGGGGCAACTGCTAAGATGAACAACTGAATAAAATAAATAAAGTACTTCTTTCTCCTGTTTCCTCCTGGCTTCCTGCCTACTTGCCTTCATTCCTGCCTGCATATTAATAAAGAAAAAAAAAATCAGAGAACTGAGTGTTTCAGTAATATGGTAGTTTAAATCTACTCCACTGAAATGACCAGGGTAGAGGCTCTAGAATCTGTGAACTGAGAGAAGGCCCACAGCATCGATTAGAGGATATGATTTGTGATATCACTGCATCCGGGCACACTGACAGGCCTACTGTAACAGGCGTCACACTTAGATAGGATTATAAGCTCAAATCCAGCCCTCATTCAGAGCAGGTGATTTCCTGGGCCTCAAGACACCTCAGCATGTTGAGAAGGCAAGTCAAACAATCACAAAAATTGGCAAACTCACATCATGCATGGAACGGTGTCTTTGATTCCTTGACAGGTTGAGACAGGTAAACATCCTTTAGTTCTGGTAATATTTAAAATAATTAAGAAAAAGTAAGTATGTCAAGGAAAAAAACTCATAGCATCAGATAATTCTGCATTAAGGAATCTGTTCTGGATATTTTACGTGTTTGTGACATTAAGATAATTTGGTTAATTAGAGTAACAGCAGAGTGTAATTGTGACTCCAACTTAAAATGTGAAATTGAGTAGATGATTTAGACTTCTGGTGTAAAGCTGAAACTTATGAGATTTACATACATATTTAGATCTTTAAGAGAACTTAGTAATGATCATATTTCAATTTTATAAGTACCTAATTAGTTATTTAAGTTGTTGTATGTCATTTGTTAAATTGAAAGTTGAAGTATTTAAAAAGAAATTAAATTTGTAAGTAAAGCTTTAAGTATTTAAATTGACAATGAGACAAATCATCAACAAGTTCCTTAAAGAATGTGATGGTTAACAGTGGAATTAAATTGAGAGCCTAACATAAAATCACATTTATATGGACAGTTAATCTATGACAAAGTTGCTAAGAGCTAAATGCAGGAAGAACAAGTGGTGTTGGGAAAATTGGGAGAGTCACTTTGAAAAGAAAAAACGGGGTAGGGTTTTTATTCAGCACCACACAAAAAAAAATAATTCAAAATGGATCAAAGACTTGAATGTAAGATTCAAAGCTACAAAATATTTAGAGAAAAACATAGGAAATTTACTCCATGATATGACCTTCAGAGATGCTTTTGGGGAAATGATACCTACAGCAAAGGAAACTAAAGCAAAACTGAATGATTGGGACTATTTCAAACTAAAAAGCTTCTGCATTAGAAAGATGTGCAGAGAAAGAAACCACTGTAAAACAAAAAAATCAATTCACTGAGCGGGAGAAGATATTTGCAATACTTATAACAGACAAGAGCTTAATCTCCAAAACATAAAAAGAGCTCATACATCTCAACAACAAAAAAGCAAGTAATCACTCAAAAAAATCTGCAAAGGAGCTGAATAGTCCATAGACACATGAAAAAAAAAAAAAAAAAAAAAAAAAAAAAAAAAAAAAAAAAAAAAAAAAAAAAAAAAAAAAAAAAAAAAAGCTCTAGCTCACTCACCATCATAGAAATGCAAACACGAACCACAAGGAGATGTCACTTCACTTCTGTGAGAATGGTATATGTCACAAAAGACTAGAAACAAGTGTTGGAGGTTGTAGAGAAAAAAGAAACCCTCCTATACTTCTGATGGAAATAAAAATAAGTGCAACTTCTTTGGGAAACAGTATGGAGATTCTTCAATAACAGAGCTACCAGACCACTTCTAGACATATACACAAAGAATACAAAAACACTAATCAGAAAAATTGTATGTATCTATGTTTATAGCAGCACAATTCACAATAGTAAGACATGGAAACACTAAATGCCTGCTGACTGATGACTGGATAAGGAAACTGTGGTCTACATACTCAGTGGAATTCTATGCAGCTATTAAAAGAGATGAAAGTGTGCCTTTTGCAACAACCTGGATGTAACTTGAGGTAATTAGACTCAGTGAAATAAGCCAGAAAGAAAAAGAAAAGTTTAAGATGGTTTTGCTCATATGTGGAATATAAACAAAACAAACAAACTGGAAAAAAAAACACACAATAAAATACACAGGATGCAAAACTGTAAATCCCAGAGTGGGGGTGGAGGGAAGCAATAAAGAAAGGAAGGAAGGAGTTAATATAGCAGTGGTGATGGACAGCAGAACTCTGGTGGCAGATGTGGTATGAGATGCACATAGATTGAGATATGAATTGAATATCCTGAAAATCATATAGCAATTTAGATAAAAGAAAGAATATAATTTTAAAAGAATGTTGGCTAAAATTAGCTTGATTTAAGTTAATAAGTTTTGCATACTAAACTTAAAACTGTAAGTACACTTATGATTTTCATTGTTACTTCGATAGTGTCCTAGACAGTCTTAAAATCATAGTAACCTCTGACTAGTCTTCTTTTCTCTGCATAAACATTGTTCTCCTTTGTTCTGGAAAACAGGTCTTTCGGTCCCATTTTGGAGTCAGACAAATGCTGAAACCGGCTCTTTAGGGTCAGCAATAAGGTAGACTTTATGTGAAGTCAGTTGTTCTCTATTTCCTAAGGTCAGGAATCCATCCTTAGGATTAAATGGGTATAAAAGTGAAGAATCAGAAGATCATTACTTGGGACTATTGTGTAATGAATTATTGATGAATAAGAAATAAAGTTAAGAATTATCAATCGTTATCTTGATGTAACTGACAGAAAAGCAAAGAGAAAATAATTTGCTACTATTTTTTTCTATTTGAAATTCAGAAAAATCCCAGGAGTTGCTCAAAAGAAGTGCTGTCACATACAGTGAACCTGCTCACACAAATAAATTGTATTTGTGAACATTTAAGAGTTTGGGCTGATCATCAGACATCACTGTGGGGAGAGAGCCTTCTCTTTTTCTGATAGCTCTTCAAGGATAAAAGAAAAACTAAGAGAAAAAGAAAGCAGAGTCACAGTTTCCTTTTGCTAGTGAATGGTTCAAGCTGTTACTGAGCTTATCTCTTTCCTATCCTTTCCCTCCCACATACTGAAAATTCAAAAGGAAATAAGGAATCATGGTTTTTCAAGGAATGTCTGCTAGAGTAAAGATGGTGAGAATATGACAAAGCATCCTGCTCAATGAAGAGTGAGCACAAGTGGAAAGATGTAACTAAGTTACTTTTTTTGACTGTACGAAACTTTTGAGACAGAATCAGCTTGTTCTCAAGAATGCCATCAAAACCTTATTACTGATTATATCCTTCAAGTCTCCTTAAATTACGTAAACCAGATTAATTGTGAAAATCTACCCACATGTACCAGTCTCCGTATTTATACCCCTTGTAACATGACTTTGGAGTTTTCCCGTCAAGCGGTAGAGTCCATTTCCCCTCCTCTTGATCTGGCGTGCCCTTGTGACTTGCTTTGGCAATAGTGTGTGGCAAAAACATCACTGTTGCAGTTCTCAAACCTTGTTTCAATTCGGTGCTTGCTTCAACTCTCTTGGACCTTGCCCACCAGGTGAACGAACCTTGCCCAGTGTGCTGGATGATCAGAGACATGAATCATCTCTGCAGTCCTTGCTGACAGCCAGCCATCAGCCAAACATGAGTGAGGCATCCCAGAATATTCCAATCCCCAGTTGACCTGCCAGCTGCCTGGGAGAGTTCATCCAAAATCAACCAAGCCTGATCCAGAGCAGCAGAGCCACCCTGCTGACCCATATGCTTGTGAGGAATAATAAATTCTCCTCATTTCAAGTCACTGACTTTGGGTGGTGTGCTATGCAGCAATATCTAACTAATAAACAACAAATCAATGTAAATGTAAATATAAATATCAAGATCCGTCAAAAATAGAGGCATCATATTTACCCACCCAAGTGTATCCTATTACATATACCATCCAGAAGAATTACCAACAATTTCTGAAGGCCTGACACAGAATCTTCAAGTAGCAAGCAGCAGTAGCCTTTTAAGGTGCAAGTTCAAGGTACAGCGTTAACAGCGTGCAATGGCCACCTTGAAAGCTCTCACATTCCAAAGAACTTACTGCTCCACTGAGAGCTCTCCTGCATATGTCTGTAGTCAATTAACTCGCCTTTTTTTCACTTCATTGAACTTAAAGAGCAATCAACGTCTGCTCCGAAGCCACACACCATGGGCCCTCCTGGTACAACTACCAATAAACCAGACAGCCTTCTGGTTCACTGTAAAAAATCTCTTCAGAAGAAGACAACATGGTAACAATAAAAACCCCACCTATAGAGAAGCATACAGAATCTCATCACAAATTCTCTAGCACACGCATGAAATAAAAAGCAGTATCCTTTACCCAAAGCAGACATGAAACTAACAACACTGCAATTGCCCAACCTCAGCCAATCATAGACAAACATCCTTTTTTTGAAGTTGTACAGTGTAGTATAGGAAAAGAGCACTGGACTGGAAGGCAAGAGAAGTGTATCTCTATCCTTGTTCTACCATCAATGCTGGCATAACCTTGACCAAGGAGTACTCTGGACACCTGAACTACAAGATAACTGCTGGAGGCTCCTTGTTATTTCATGCTCTAGTCTTGCTCTTTGAGCTTTTTTAGTTTTCAACTATGAATAACACAAGTTAACATGCTGATGGAAAGATTTCTGTACTCAGAGGGCTTAGTCTTACCTCTGCCATTGATGTATCAAGTGGCCTTTAGTAAGTTCTGCTTCTCTATATCTGTTTGTCCATCTGTAAAATGGGTGACTCACTTGGGTTAAATCATCTTGAAGATCCTTTTCAACTAAGAATGCCTGATTTCACAATGCTCTAAGGTTATATGTTTTGTCATTGATTTCTAAAAAGAGAGCTTGACCAAAACTTAGGCCTGCAGAGACCCTGAGGAATATTCAGGCAGTCACCTGCTAGATTAGAGGTAGGTCAATCAAACTCAAAGTCAGTATTTCTGGTTTCTGATAAGGAGAACTGTTATTTGTGGATGTGCTTCTGGTCGGGCCAAGGCAAATGTCATCTGCACCAAAACTAAGTGCATTACGAGCCATGACAGTGCAAAAACATTTTCTGTGCTTCAGGTTGTGCTGGGAAGCTCAGCATGTGCCCTGACATCACATGACCCAAGTGATGTTCCAGAATAGTGATTTCATGTCAAAGCGAAGCTTTCCAGAGACCCTCCACAGAGTCTTTGTCACACAAGGATAAAAGGGCTAATTTGGGGAACCTACCTGCTTCTAAGAAGACAAGATAGAGATATTCTGATGGGAACCTTTCCAAGTAGGGACTCAGGGAACCCCTAGTGGTTCTGGTTGTGTTCATGTGAGCTCGGAGTATTAAAAATAAAAAAGAAGGAATGGAAAACCAGATGACTGAGAACCAGTACCTCACAAGGTGCTAATATAACACCGACAAGAGTCTATCAGCAGGGCCAGATCCTGGAGAAACTCTAATAGACAAAAAATGTTGTCTGGATACTCCATTCCTTTACCAGCCATGTCCCTTTCTTTCAAACACTTTGTCAGTCTTCTAGAGACTTACACTTCCAAAGAGGGTGGTGGGTCAACAGGATTGGGTCCCAAGTATGTTTTTACCATGTGGTTAGCCCGTATTGCATTTTAGATTAGGAAGACTTCCTATCCACGTTCTCTGAACAAATACAAAATGTACTTGTCATTTGCCCTAATACATTCAATCTCTATCTTGCCCTAAGTGCCCACAGGAATAATGATAAAATCCCCTCCAATGATAGCTATTTTATATGCCAGACATGGCATATAATGGTTAGTCACCACCTCTATCACCACAGGAAGAATTTGGGATAAATTTGAATTCTGAGTGTATTCACACAAGATGAGTAGATGAAGAAAAAACAGTCTAAACATCTTCCACATGATCATTCATCAGAGAAACACAAATTAAAGAACAAAATTCTCTTTTCTTTTAGCATATTGAACAAGTGGATAATACTCAGTGCTAGTAAGGGTATAGTGTAGCACATTAGAAATGGGTATAATGATTTGGAATTATATACCAAGAAATTTAAAAGTTCACCTATAGACTAGTATATCTTCTGGGACTTAATCCTGAGAGCATATTAGAAATAAGACCGAAATTGGAATAGTCTATCTTGGACACATTTTTCACAATCAAAATCACATGTGTTAATTTTGAAACATGAACATTCAGGCAATGGTATTGAATGGAGCCATCAAAAACATCTTTTTAAACGTTATCATTCTTGATGCTATATTAAACAAAATTAAGTAACATACAAATCTTCATATATGATATTTTCTCATTGATTCATTTAAAAAATAAAATAGGGATGTTCCAAAAATCTAATAGTGGTCCTCCTAGATTAATAAGTCAGAAGGTGGTTGTAGTTTTCTTTTTTAACCTTTACTTCCCCCATTTATTAAAACAATGATTACAAATTATTCTTTTAATCAGAAATAAAATTTGTTTAAAAATTATAACATGTAAAGTCTTTAAAGCTCAGATGGGTCAGCTGTTTAAGGGTCAAGTATCTGTAGAAGATCCTTAAAACTCAGGATGCATGACGACTTTCCACCCCAATATCCAGAGCAGGGCCTTGAGCAAGAAGGCTGCTCCCACAGTTTGGTGAGGCTGTTGAGGAGACCAGGGGCCTGAGCAAGGCACCTGACCTCTGACCTCCCACCTCTCTTTGGAGGTGATTAGAGACTATGAGCTCTCTGCACAAGGAGGCCAATGGCACGCTTTGCCACAAGAACAAGTGTAGGACAGAGAGCATGTCCCCCGGGCATGTTGAAGCACACACTGAAGGTAAATGTGAAGCTGGTTTCATGAAGAGTATGTACACCTTCCTGCTGTCTTTCAGTCAGTTTAGTGTGGATATGAGAGAGAAACCACAAACTTTGCGTTTGGATTAAAAGATTGTGAGTAAGGATAAGCATATTGGAGGGAGAGGAAAGAAAGGGGAAGAGAGGGGAGGAGAGGGGAGGAGAGGGGAGATGAGGGGAGGACAGGGGAGGAGAGGGGAGGACAGGGGAGGAGAGGGAAGGACAGGGGAGGACAGGGGAAGACAGGGGAGGACAGGATAGATCAGGGGAGGAGAGGGGAGAAGGACACTACCGTCCAGTCAAGGCCACTGTGCCTGTTGTACTTTGTCTACTAGGGTCTCAAATGCATCATGCTAGCAGTAACCTGTGTCTAGTGACATTTCACCTCGAACTTTTCAAGACTTTTAAAATCCTGTAGCCTTGATATGCATCAAATGCATAGTCCATCAATCAGTCTCTGCAAGTGTTGTTAAGTTATAAGGAAGGGAAATTGTTTTCCTTAATATCAACCTTAAAGTCTCCTAACTTCCTTGATCCAGTTCAAGTTTTCACTGCATGTTTGAAATTGATGCATTAAACACTTCTTGGTCATGTGTATATGTACTTGTCTTGAAACATACTTTTCCAGTATGATAAAGTAGACAGCATAAAACAGACCATCTTAGACATAAGCATGCGATTCGGTGGCATTAAGTTCATGCACACAGCTATGCAACCATTTCCATCCTCAGGACTTCACCCTGACCAAATGTGCATGCACATTAAACAACAGATCTCTATTGTCCCTCTTCCTAGTCCTTAGAAATATCATTCTACTTTCTGTGTCTACAACTTTGCCTACTCTGGTACCTAGTGTGTGGAATTACACAATATTTGCCATTTTATGTCTGATTCATTTGCTTAGCATGTTTTCGAGTTAAACTATAATTTTGAAGTAACACAACCTCTAAGTAGATAAGCCATCATACTCTTTGATCCCCACTTATTTCCACTTTCTTGAATTTTCCTTTTCAAAGGCCCAGTGTTTCCTTTTGAAGTACTAATTCCCTTTTGAAGTGTGTGCATTTTCTGTCAATGGGAGTGTCAGGCAGAATTTAGATAACCACTTGGTGGGGATATTGCAGAAGTCTGAATTAGCTGAGCTTCAAAATCCCAGTCTACTCCCAAACTTTGTGATTTTTACAGACTAAACCTTTTGTGTGTTCAATCATTTATTCACACAGGAGTGTGTCTATACTTATTGAGCACCTATTGTATGAAAATAATGGGTGCTGACTGATGACACTGACTTGGTTTCCAACTTCTTTCGTAGAATCAAGAGGCCTGGCCACTGCCTGGATAGACTTGCTTCTGCTCTCAATTAGCTGGTGCTGGTTGGTAGAGTCAGGGAGGACTACCAGCTCCCTACATGTCTGCATGGAGATTTGGACTTCTGGTAGAGTTCCTTAGCTGAGTCACTCTATGTATCAAGAAGAAAAATATAACAGACTCAAATGATAGATCTAGGTACCAAGAGTGCCTACTGGAAATAGGTACTGCTTAGAATATTATCTAGAAATCGGAAAGACTCTGGAAATTGAGCAGAAGTGTCCAAATTATTCCTATGCCACTTAATAACACTGGTCTTGCACTTACTTCTGAGTCTCATTTTCGTCATTAATAGAGTGAGGTTAATAAATACCCATGCCACTTGACACTTAGAAGAATGAAATGAATTCACGCAAGAAACATAACAACACACAGAAGGCATTAAGGAAATGTCAGTTACTCTTTCAGAGATTTTCTCAAAGATACCTCACAATACAAATGCTAGCTCTATAGGAGGCCAGCTCGGAAACTGTAACCTCCAGAATGCAGTTAGGGCATATCCTGGATATTGCTGGATGGGGAGAGGAAGAGTCTACTTCTGAAAGGTCATCAGGTTCATTTGAAGGTGAGACTGTCACTCTATTCATAAGCATAATACATCTTGAAAGTCAGGAAAAAGAAAACACAGTCTCAAGTGAAGCAGGAATAAGATTTGAGTATTTCTCTTGCAGGAGCTCCTAAGAAAACAGATCAGACTCTGAATCCCAGAACCATTGATCCAGTTGCCACCTGCACAGCAGTGGGGACTGAAGAGCAAGCCCATCCCATGAGGGACTCATTGCCCCTGAAAGCAAAATGGAGCTTGGCAACCCACAGAGGGCAATTGCTTCCTAGGGAGACTCTCCTCAGAGTGATGAGTGTCACAGAAGCCAACAGAAGGGAGGACTCCTGCACCAGTGACAGCAAGGGAGTGGCTCTGAGTGATCACATCACAGTGTGTCCTCACATGCAACTCTTGCTAATCAAAGGCTGTGGGTAGATCACACATGTACTAGACAGAGATGCAAATACTGACAAGCTTTCTAAGGATGGTAGACACCCAAGAGGGAGTTATTCCTCTAAATAAAACGATGTCCTCATGGTCATGGCTGGAATCTGTTAAGATTTTCAAAATTGAGCAAAGGGGACAATTTTAGTTTGTACTTTAGTCATTTCAAGTGAGGACTGACTCAGGTTTCAAACACATGAAAAATGATGAATGGTTTTGTCATTTTCTTGACTAATTGGGCTTTCATAATTTCTTCCTAAATATTTTTATCTTTTACTTACTTACTTATTTTTTGCAGTTCCTAACCATTTAGTAGACAAGTTGTTATTCTGAGCCATTTATTTACATGAAAACATTTGCTTCCCTATCACTGAAATTCATAAATTTGTTATTCCCAATTATCTAATGCCTTACTACAGTACCATATTTGCAGTGTATAACGAGCGCTTTTTAGGGGGCCCAAATTTGTGAGGGAAAAATAAATATGCTCATCATACATGGGTATTACTAATTCTGTATCTATATGAATGTTTTTTAATTATTTCATTTATGCCTATGAGTTAAATGTATACCTACAGAAATATGTAATGATATCCACATGAAAAGTAATACTCTGGAATATGATCATCAGTTTTGTTGCATTTACAATGAACTTTCAATGAAAACAATTTTAATCAATGATTCAACAAAATGAAATGAAGAGCAAGATATTGTTGTTCACAGAGTAAGTGACTCTGACCTGAGAAGACAGGTGATGCCGATTTTATTACCACAGGGTAAGCAGCACATTTCTCTTCCTACAATTTAGGCAGGAGCTAGCCATCTACCTGATATTTTTACAAAAATACAGACTTTGCAAACTTTAAGATAATAGTTTAAATATGTTAAAGAGCACAGCAACTGAGCTGCAGAGAGACACTTTGGACCTCCTCCCACAGAGAGTGTCATCAGACTGTGGAGGCCACAGGGAGAAAGGCTTCTTGTATCCGTGTCTATTCTTGTATTTTGTAATTATTTGTTACATAAAATCTCTTGTACCATAATATGTTAAAAATAAACGCTAAAATTCCTTCATGACACACACAAAAAAAACAAGTAATTATATATGAACAAATACAAATTGCAATTAAAATTTAAAACAAAAGATTTGTTTCCTGAAAGTTTGGGCCAATATCAACGGAGCGTATTACACAAAGAAGTGCATTATACATGGCAAAATACGGTAATCCAGTGCCTTTGAGAAGCAGGCTCTGAAAAGGATAAAATGTATGAGGGTTTTATTAGAGAAAAGTCCTTGGGAGAAAATTGAGTCGGAGAAGGCAGGAGAGCATTCAGACTGAGTGCTCCTCTGACTCTAGCAGAGGAGAGAGGGATGGAAGAGAGTGAAGTCCACAGGTCTTAACTGCTGAGCTATACCAATGTTTGGCAAGACTGCTGGGAAATCATGGCGCCAATGTTGGCCTTCAAGAGAATCCTCTTCCTCCCAGAAAGGAGCTGGCCTTAGTATCCCAGTTGTGTGCCTCGCTGGCTGGGAGGAGCAGGTGGGAAGGGGATGGCTCAGGGCAAAGTTGTGAAAGAGTTCAGAGCACAGCAGCTGGGATCTTGGGTAGATTTTATTTTCTGTAGTTGGTGGTCTTATGATAAATAGAGTGGCAAGGTTTTTCAGACACGGCACTACTGACTTTTGGGATGGAATAATTCTCTGTTGTGGGGCTGTCCTAGGCACAGAGGACATTTAGCAGCATCCCGGGTCCTCATCCAGTAGATACCAGGAGCACTTCCCGCCAAGTCCTGACAATCAAAAATGGCTGCAAATATTGTCAAATGTCCTTGGGAATGCAGGGACTAAAATCACATTCAGTTGAGACACACTAGACCAGGGAAATTTAGAGAATTCTCAAGAAAATTATAAAATCAGAGGGAAAGGAAAGTTGTAAATGTCTTGAATTATGTATCATAAGCACTACGAAAAATGATTCAACTAGGGAACTCAAAGTGAACAAGACTAACTACCTCATTACTGGTATACACTGATTAGAGTAGTTTCTGCTCCAAGTGCGTCTTCTTGTCCTGAGATAAACATGCAATCAAATGTTTTCACTAAAATTCAAGGACACAAAAAATGAAGCTTAAGTGATTAAACAGATACTCATTTCCTTTAATGTGCCAAATTGCAATGCGAGCCCAAGTCATGCTTACTTGTGGAGACAGATAAAAAGACCTCAAGTGCCATCATGTACATACACTCCAGTGACAGGAGACAATGACATCACATTTCATTCAGTAGTAACAGATGCATGATGAATGGAAATTTAATTCAGGAATTAGACAGATTAGGTCCCTGGAGTCAAGCATCTCAGACTGGATTTTCAACAAATCCTCAACAAGTTTTTTACTTTCAGAATTGTGCAAGGTGTGACACCAAGTAACCCCACTGGACAGCAGAGCCAATAGAGCCCCACATTCACCCGAAGTGTCGCTGGCTGGGTGTGACTGTTTCAGAGGGTGACTTGGGTCAGCACTACTAGTTCTCACCGAGACAATACGAGTCACCCCTAGCAGGCCTCCTACATCGTCCTGTGCTCTGATTCCTCAGAATGGCTTCTTTAAGACTAGTCAGATCCCACTTCCTTGCTACTCCAAAGCCTCCACGGCTTCCCATCTCACTCATAATAAAATCAGAATTCTTACTGTGGCCAAGAAGAATGCATCCTTGCTACACAGAGCATGGTTTGAGGGATCATCAGTGGACAGGATCATGTAACAATGAACACTCTGAGTTCACCCCAGACCCACTGAATCAGGGTCTGCATTGTAACAAGGTCCTTGGGGATCTGTGCATATACCCTGGAGTCTGAGAAGATCATGCTCTGACCTGAAGTTACTTCTCTCACCTCATCTTCCATCGTTCACTCTTCTGTAGCTACGGGGGATCTTAAGAACACTCAATCTTCTGACGGCATCCAGGCCTTCTGCTCCTCCACTCTCTTCTGTATCCTTCAGTTCCCTGTTCTAATGTCGTCTCCCTCCAGAAGCTTCCCTCACCTGTCTAGTGAAAGCCCTGCTGAGCTTCACTCTGCGCAGATCACGCTCCATTCATGGAATCTGCTTTATTTTAATTCAGAGTGCTAGCTCATCTCCACCTGCTGTTATATATCTTACATATAGGCATATAGCCTTACTTTTTTCTTTAAGAAGAGGAGGAAAAAGTCTTTTAAGGAATGAAGAGAAGATGAAAGCAGTACACATTTATTTGTTTTGGTTGCTTCCCCCAGGCCCATTGGAGAACCCGTGGTCCTTGACTTTACATAGTCTACACCCCAGTTGCTGGCTTAGTGTCTGAGTCACCAGGGCATGCCTGGTACATATCCTCCTCAGTCTCCATGGCCATGAGAACATGGGCATTATGTGTGTTTCTCTCACTTCTTGGACCCCAGGAACAGTGACCACCATAAAGTAGGTCGTTTGCAAATAACGTGTCCAAGTGGGTAACTGCATTCTCACGGGACATACTTCTCTGAGAGGGAGGAGACTGCACAAGACACAGAGAGTTTGGTCTCCTGATCACCCTGCACTAGCTTGGCTGCTAGTCCTCCCTATTCCGTGTGATGCTGCCTTCAAAGCGGTCCAGAAATGAAGAGGGGCCAAAGGCAAGCATCTGGCTGCAGGACAGATTCTTGCACAGTCAGAGGATAAGCCCAGATCAAGCAGAGGATCCCAGACAAAGCACGGAGCTGCCTCTCCCTTCTGGCACGCGGGAGCATCAAGCTGTGCATTTCGCTTAGACGATGTTTTCGAGAAAGGGAACGTGGCCAGCGTTTCCAAAAGGCACGGGATTTTTTTTTCTTTTCCCAGAGAAAGATTAATCTTTACTTCTTCTAAAAAACAACTTGTTTATACATTTGCTGGAGGATTTGTCAGGAAAAAAGTTAAAATAAGAGAACTTGATTCGACACATCTGGAGCAGATGGGCATGTTTTGCTTGGCTTCTTGTGGATGTTTTAATTGGGGTCAAGATGGGGAAGATGGTAAAACTGAAGACTCAGGTGGCTCAGAAAAAATCCTTAAGGAATGTGGGAAAAAGGAGTGGAATAAAATGGTGCAGGCAGAATCATGAAACCTCTACCCCTTTCTTGCCCTGTCAAAACTGTCTTAAATGTTAATGGGAAGAAAGGAAATGAAGACTCAAGGATAGATACAGGGATGAAGAACAACTCATGTTGGAGACCATTTTGCTCAGATCTAGTCTTGGGTCTCCCGAAGGCTCTAAGGTGTAGTCTGGAGAATGAGAGACAAGAAAACATCTTTTTCACCCATCCCAAACTCACCCTACACTCTCATGTGAAAGGAAAACTTCTCACACAAAGCATGGGTGTGCTGAAAATGAATCAGCCGTGACCGGAAGATGCGAGTAACAAAACATGGCCGCAGAGAGAAGAGAATCCACACTCCACAGTGCTCTTTAGATTCCCCGAATCTGAGTGTCTGAAATAAAAAGGGATGATGAAGTGACCCACTATCATATCTTTACTCAGCTTTCCGGTTTGGGATTCATTTTTTACAATCTTGTTTTCAGTCATTAAACAAGTTGTAGGCATTTGGTGTTCCATTTGAAAAGATATTTGTAAATATAAAACAATGAATACATGAATCCCCTCAGTCCTGGAGAAGCCATGATTAATTTTCACACAGAGAGCTGTCAGTTAGGAGTGGGCATTACTTGGTGGGCAGGAGACGAGTTTGGTTATAAACCATGAATTGCCTTTCACGTAAGAGGAAAGTACCAGTGCAAACATGTTCATTAGCCAACAAATACACTAGAGTTCTGTCAGTAACTTTGAAAAAATCAATTTTTAAAGGCTCTTCGATTCCTATATCAGGTTCCCAAACTACCACAAACTGCTTAAAATGTCATGTTCTCGAAATTAGCAATTTTTAGGGATAAATGATTAGGAATTTAAAATCAATTTACACTGCATGTCAAGATACTGATTTTTTTAAAAATGTATTCAGTGACTCTAAGGTGCCAGATGATTCTTAAATCTCTCAAACCTTGCTTTAATTAAGTAGTGATCAAACTAAAGCAACTATTCTCAGCAAAAATATGATAATACTTCTGCAGCTGAGGGGTCCAACAGTCCCTAAATCTCTGTTTTTTAGTTTGTAAAAGTAGTAAGTGACTTCGCTGATAACAACAGGTAAGAACAGAAGAAAGCCTGGCATTTTTGGTTCTTTTTTTATTGTTTTTGTGCCAGGAAAAAAAAAAAAAAAAACAACTTCAAGTATTAGAAAAGTTGAGAGGGGGGTCAAGAGACTCAGAGCATTTCTAAATTGTTTCCAAAAAACCTTTAAATGATGAGTTTGGGGACTAGAAAAGACAGAAAGAAAAACAAAACTAAATCTGCTGCACAACTGCAAAGCACATATGCAGCTCACAGCAAAGGATGTGTGCATGAATATATGAGTGTGGAATCTGGCCACAAGCAGGCTGATAACACGCTCAGTCAAATGGCTCATCATTCTGTCTCTATGGATTTTCTCTTCTGATTTTGGCAAATTTATGGAGAAATGAACATAAATCAGCCAACTCATTCTGGACTCTATCAACATGTTCATTATTTTGTCACTCAAAATGCAACTCTCCAGGCCTCTGAACTTTGAGAAATAGGTTTCCTTTAGATTGAAAGCATGCTTATCAACCTCTTCTCCCACCAAATGATTGGACAAAAGTCCCAATAGGTGTTTCTAGTTTGGACGAAGGAAATATTGATTTATTTTAAGGGAAGCCACTAATATTTTGGTAGAGATCTCTAAGATACTCCTTGAAACACAGTCCGAAAGTTACACTGACGTTTTGATCAATAGCACAAGACCCGCTGGGACACAGAGGCAGGGTGAGTTATAGGCCAATTTATGAAGTTGGAGACTGCCTTCAGGGAACTCTATCAACCCTTCTAGGAGGCTCTAGCCTCTAGCAGCTCAGCACCCTCCCTATATTTACTACAATTTTCAAAATTAAATCCTCTCTACTATTTCTTTGCACCCACCTAAAATGAAAATGTACCTGTTACCGGTGTGGATCTTTCATTGTATTTTTGTACCAGGAAAAAATATCTACAAGTGTTCCAAAAGTTGGGGAGGGTGGAGAACCTCACAGGGAAATGTGTCAGTCTTCAGCATCCAACTGAGACTGATGTGGTCAGTTCTAACAAAGATGTTACCAGTTTGTATTTAGTTAACAGGTCCTAGGAAAAACTGAAGTTTAATATCAGAAGCTTGAAAACACAAAAGTCCTAACCTAAGTGGGCAGATGAATGAATGAATGAATGACATTTACTCACTGAGGTAGGATGATGTAAAAACACTCATTGCCATCAATCCTTTAAGCCATTGGCTCTGTGTCTGGTTCATTTTCTAGAATTAGGCCGCCTGTGTACATGGCTCCTGTTCTGAAGATACATGCTGGACCTTGTGTCATGCTGGAGAGCATGGGCTGACTTTGCGAAGCTTCTGACCCCCAGGAGTATGAATGTTGACTAGATCACATATAAAGAGACTTGGGCTGAAATGCTCTATTCTAGAATGACTCTGCATCCTTGGAAACAGACTCAAAGGCAAGTCTACCCAAAGGTCCACAGTGTAGGAAATGTGTCTTCAAGTGCATCTGGACTACATAGGACTGGTGCAGAGGTTCACCAGGCTATACCACTGATCCCTACCAGTGAGAAATAAATTAAGGACCATGTGTCCACATGTGAATGAATGTAATAACATGCTTGACAAAGTCTCACATGAGAGCAAAAGGAGTGTTATCTCATCACCAAGAATTTACCCCATTTTTGAGGCAGTTAGTGCTCAGTCTCTTCTCTATCATTGGACCATATCCTGAGTTCTCATGCTTCCATTTCTCAAATAACACTTAAATGATTTATTGTTAATTGTATTTGAAAATGCTTGAGAAAGCTACTCCTAACTATAGAGCAGTGATATCAATCTCAAGCTCTTCTTTCTCTTCAGAATTACTTTACAGACTATCTTTGGGAAGAATATTTCAGCCTATGGAAAATACAGTCACACTGTTTCTGGAAACTTGTATCATTTTGGAAGACCTGGCATAAAAAGAGGTAGGAAAAACAGTGAGATTCTGAGAAGAGGGAGAAAAAGGCAAAGAAATTCCAAAACAAATTTCATGTATTTTATTTTATTTATTTGAGTTAGGAAGACATGTCTACAATTGGCTTGGGGCACTTATGTAAGTCAGCTTCCAGGGTTAAGGAACAAAATTAGCTTGTACCTTCCTATTGAAATTGGTAAGCTCCAAGCAAAAGCAGAGGCCATTTCAAGATGATATGGTGAGCTGTCACTCATTAACATTTATTAAAATACACTTTCTCATAACAGTCACTGCTTGAAGATAAAGCTTTGTGCTTTTATGCTTTTGTCTCAGAAGTATTCACTTCTGTGAAGTGGTACCATCCTCTTGTATGGGTTATATCCCAATCTTAAAAAGATTATATATATTTTCGAATTTCACTTTGTTAAGTGAAACATTTCATGTGAGGTAAGAATGAGACATTGCAAATTAAATATGTAGCTGAGAAACAGTGATGCTGCTTATATTCTGTGTAATTCACCAATTCCAAGCATCTCCATTCAGTGCCTGGGATAGACCTTCCTGATGGCTTAGATGTTATTTTCTAACTTCTGATCTTTTATTACTAACAGTGGATGTGTCAATAGATGAACTTGACCAAATGTATCATTAACTTAAATGAACTTGGAATGCAGAGCAGATCAATTAGCTTTGCAATTTACAAATAGCCTTGTCTACATTTTATTTTGATGTCTCCATGGCATATTAAAACATTCGGAATCACAGTGGCATTTAAAATAATGTTGTATTTGTTTTTAACATGAGTATTTATAAAATATTTCCAGATTGTTTTGTGTTTATGTATGTATAAAAAATAGGTGTGACATTTATTTATAAGCCCCAAATGCTAACCATTGATGAAGGCCAGAGGAAAAAGCAATCTGGCTATAAATTACATCCTAATTACTTTTTTTTCCCACACTACCAGATAATGGTCATTGTACTGTTCCTCATGTGAACATACATAATTTTTTAAAACTTCATTAAGAGAAAGAGAAATAATAAGAAGTCCTCAAGAAATACCTATCTGCTTGAATTAATGAATCAATGAATTTGATGTCTTTATGGGTAATACCCCTCCTTTCCTTTCTATTGGCTTGGCAGACTGTGGAATAATCTCACAAAGTGAACTCCTGTGCTTCTCCCACTACAGTTTCACTTCCAGAACAGACTGGTTTTACTCCAAGAGCTCCTTTTCCTTCCCAATTGACCTGGTCATGAAGATTCCAGCATCAGTCTTCATTCCCACTGTTTCTGGCTATAGAGGTACACAGCATGCACAGGTGATACAGGGGAGCTGCTATGCTATCATGTTCCACATGACCTGGAAGTTCTATGCTACACTGAGAACAGAATGTGAGATCACAGCAGATCAAAAGCATTAACTCTGGGAGAACAGCCACCAACCGGCAGCACTGTGGGATGTAATAGAAAGTGTTCACATTTCTCAAGGGTTCATAATATTTTAGAAATAATATATGAAGTCTTGATCTCTACTTGCTATAATTTAATACTAGTCTGTTTTCTCTAGAATTGGTCAATTTAAAAACATAACTTTACACTTTATCTCCACAAATATAGTCTCTTAAAATTCTTTCACATTTCCAAGAAATGACAAAAGGAATAGCTGACAAGTTATTTAAAATACATCAGTATCTATGACACAATAACAATAAAAATGAACATAATAAATAATTTGGGAAGGAAAGAAAGAAGGCAAGAATGGAGGAAGGGATGGAGAGAGGCAGAAAGGATAGGATAACTTAATGTGATCTTTTTTTAAGTTTCTGAAGTAAATGGGATAATGAATATGACTATGCAAACTATGTCAGTCTTGAAACCTTGTAGATTATTTCATCAAACATGTAGTTTAGACCTGTCCATTAGGTGATATTCTAATACAACCACGTCCCGAAGGATGGGGCATGTCCACACATATAGCCACCTAAAATAACATACTTACTATCCTCAATTTATGTGGTTTGGGAGTCTGGATATGATTCAGAACTCTGCACATAGCTCGTCAAATACAGACCTCAAAAAAGCTTGTTGGAAGTATGACTCATTCCTAGTACCACAAACTAAAATCCAAGGCACGATGTGTGGAGAAATTATAGAGAAAAATACGTTGAAAAACTCTGAGGTAGTGTTGAGGATCGGTGTTGAAGAAACTGCCCCATATAGACAAGAATTTTGTTTTCTAAAAACCTTTTGATGATCCTCTGCAGTAATATTAAACTTAAATACACATATACATGTACACACATATATGTACACACAGAAATGACATAGAGGTGATGACCATGTTGAAAGCTTGAATTTATCTTTAATACTCATAATCTGAGGAAATAAAAGAGTAAAACAAATAAAGATAAATCATCATTATCCATATGTCCCATGATATCATTGGGACAAAAATGCATTTACTAGGACTGCTAAAATGCTGTTTACTTTTTAAATAAGTGTATTCATTTCATATTGGTGTGTTATAAATCTCTACACATACAGCCACTTAAAATAACATACTTACTATCTACGATTTATGTGGTTTGGGAGTCTGGGTACAATTTAACTTTGATTTGGCTCTCACAAGGCTGAAATCAAAGTATTAGATAGGGTTATGGTCTCATCTGAAGCTCAACTGGGGAAGAACTTGCTTCAAGCTCATTTATATTGTTGGCAGAATTAACTTATTTGCTGGCTCTCAGCTAGAGGATCTTCTCAGTTTCTGATTTATTAACCTACAGATCCAAGTCACCTGGAGTTCCCCACATGGCCAATTGAAACCAATAAGAACAGGAGAGACTCTAGCAAAAACATGAGAGACTCCAGCAAGATATTTGCTAGAATCTTATGCAACAAAACCATATATATGTAATCACATATATAAGGACAATATTACTATCTTCCATTTGCAAGAAACAACTCAAAGGTCCTGCTCCCATGTAAAGGGGACACAGGGAGTTAATAGCAGGGGTCAGAGATCATGGAGATCATTATCAATCTATTAAACACAGTAAGAATCATCTTGAAATGGTTCCCCCAAATTCCACAGGAATTCATACTTTTTTCCTATAGATAAGTGTGATACAATGAGAGATAAACATCAGCTCCATATTTGGAGACAAGGAAAAAGAAAATATGAATAGAACTAAAATTATCTCCATGATTCATAAACAAAAGCCAAAAAAATACATGTTCCTCACATAATCCTGTGTAAAAAGGGTTCAGGAGGTTCTTGATCACTTATGTAATGAAAACTACACTTTTCCTTCATTTAGAACAAGAAGTTTGGATCAATTTTTCTCTACATTCAAAAGAAGCACCATTTTTAGTCTTAATCATGTTTTCTATCCTTGTTCCTCTGAGAAAAGATACCTCCTTTCTCTGTATTTGGTAAAAAAGATTGACTTGTGAAAGACATAATTATACTTAAACAAAGGGAAAATATTACATGCTCCAACTGCCTGGTCTTCAGTGAAATTAAATGGTATACTCCAAGGAGAAGCTGACTTTGAAATATCACAATCATCCTCACACCACATTATCTTTTTTTTTTTTTTTTTTAAGAGAGGAAGGAAGGAGGAAGAGCATTTTTTTAAGGAAATGATGAAAGAAGAGGTGGTAGAAACACCTTTATTTAGTCGTGCATTTTAGTTTTCACCTTAGCCCCAGGTCTTGATCCTGGATCCTTGGGCTGTATGTAGTTTGCAGCCACCATCTCAACAGCCTGAGCCACCAAAGTGTGCCCCATACATTATCTTTTTTAGTGGAATCACAAATGTGGCTTACAAACCATTGTCTAGAATGCATCAGTATGTCTATTATTGGTGAGAATAATGTCTTTTAAATTACTATTCCTGGGGGCTAGAATGCCATGGCTTGATAGTGTTAAGGTCTATAGATTTATATTATTTTTAAGGATGATTTTACTGAGCTAAAACACTATCATTTTATACCTCTTAGATAGTACTTAATTTTAATGTGTCTTAGTAATTTTCATCTTCCAAGGCCGATAGCCCTTTCTCTTGTGACAGTGCTCTTCAATGTTCTTCTTCCCTGAACTAGGAAACACATCTCCCTTCATCAATCCAAACAATATCCACAGATAGCTGAGAGAGTCAAAAGTCATGATAAAATGAAAAGGGCTTGACCCTTTTGATAAATTAAGACTAACTTGATTGATATTGCATTAATTCTTCTTGGTTACCTCAGGGACAAGGAAGGAACTTCACTTTCAATAGGTAAGCATGGCCTCCAGTCTCAAAGGTGGGATTAAACATTTTGGTTGTTAGCTTCATATTTCATAAGAAGGTTTTTAAATCAAACCCAAGGATCTTTTTCTACTCCTACACAGCAGTGCCTACCATTGCAAAACTATCATTTACACATTGTTCAGAATTTCCATGCAAAAGGTCATCGACTTATATAGATGAGATATTAATGTTTCCTTTATGCTTTGCCATTTTAAATGCACCTTAATTTTTTTATTTTAAAGATCACTGGAGTTACTAAATGTGGTGTCGATAAATATCAGATAGATTAGTCAGTGTTTATTGATGACAATTCTAGAAGACAATGGAAAACCTTTGACATTGTCACATGGTAGTACAGACACTACACTTTTAAAACTCTTTTCATCAAAGAATTTGTTCCTTTGACCACCCAGTTCTTTCATTCTGCATTTCCCCTAGGCTTTCTCTTTGCAAATCTAGACAACTTTTAAGGCCCTGTAGCTATGACACCGCCTCCATGAAGTCTTTTCCAGTTCTCACCATTCAGATTCCTTCCTTTGCCTGTTATCTCCTAAACTCATTTTGGAATCACTGCTAAGGCATTCATTTCATTTTTATTCACATTACACTTAGTTTTACATGTTTTTTACAACTGAATTATAATTGCAGTGACAAAAGCATTAAGTTTATGCTTTGTTTTACCACAGTGTACTGCAAATTGTAGACCCTCATTATCCAAGCAAGAAGCAACCTTCAGATCTTTTTATTGTGGAATATATCTTGACAACTGGTCCATTTGTATATCAGAGTAATCCTGAATCTTGAAGTTAGTCAAGTTTCCTCTCTGACTTTGCTAACCAGGAAGCTTCATTTATACTATCTTACCTCTAAAATTTTCTTTTCTTAAAAAATAAATTCAGGTAGATACATTAACTCTTCCCATCTATGTATTTTTGTGCCTGCTTTCAATCAGCCCTAGAATAACTGAGAACTTAAAAGCAAGCAAATGAATAGCTACCCAGTAAATGATTACTGAATTGAATTTATTTTATGACATTTACCAGACAAATTCTTCTTACACATGGATTACTCTGTGGTTGTGTTAGTTTGAGAAAATAATGGTACTTAGTAAAAGATGCTTACCTTTAGAAATAAAAAAATCTTTATCACCCCTATGAATTTTCTCCTCCACAATAGTCTGTTATTGTTAGAATTGCCCAGATAATAGGTGACTTAGGTCCTTCTGTTAGCTTTAGATTCCATTTTCTTAGTGTAAAATGAAGGGGTGTGGCTGAAAGATCTCAAGTCCTCCACCACTTCAGTTCTATTTATGGGATTCCTAAATACCCTTGGCTCTCCAATTCTCTCCGCTGATGTTGACACAGCTCCAGAACACCAGGGAGGAGGTTTGAATGTTAAAATAAATCTTTCAGACCCTTAGTTTTCATTCAGTGTTGGTTTGGACTTCTAGACTGATGATGAATTAAGAAAGAGCTGCTTAGAGAATGTGACAGTGTGAGAATTTATAAGCAGCCCACCCAGGATATCTCAGGGTTTTTCTTAAGCGCCAGAGTTGTGCGTGTGTTTGTGTGTGTGTGTGTGTGTGTGTGTATGTGTGTATGGGGAATTATATGAAAAAAGTTAATCTATAGTCATTATAGATTAACTGTAAAGTGTAGCTAATCTCTGACAAAGTTAAGCTATTATAAAATCAAAATATATAAATGATTTCAAGGATATTTTTGCTATTTAGTGGTCAGTCATTTAATTTTTAAAACTTTAGAAAAACTATTAAGGAGAAACATAAGACAGATGGAGAAGAAGTTTATCAAAAGTGAGAGTCCGACAATGGGAGCAGGATGGAGGGCTCTCACAGAAACAATAAAGTTCTAACATTACTTGTCTGATATTCTCCCAGAGTTGCAAACTTTCCTGAAGCTAAATGCATGCACATAACCCCAGAGTGCCAGACAGGAAGGCAGTGTTCCATGATGTTTAGTACATAGACTGAGAAGAGCCTGCCATGTATTTGCAAGCTGTGTAACTTTGTGCTGTTTCCAAATTTTTGTCAATTATTGTCTGTAATCTGAAACTAGTAACAGTCCTTAAAGCCTAGGGATATATAAGGATTTCATGATATGGTGTATTTACAATAGAGTACAGTGTTTGTCATTAATTTATTCAATACATACTTACTGAGCACCTACTGTATGCCAAGCATCAGTCTAGACACTTGGTGTCAACAGAATATACAAAGCTTCCTGCCCATATGAAACTTCCTTTTTAGTAGCTAATTAACAGATCCAACTAACAAGCAAACTAAGGGAGGGGTATCATTTGCCAGCTTGATATGCTCTGACATGGAGCTAGGCAAACAGAAAGAGTTGGAGAAGGGCCTGATGGGAATGGAAACAACTCCTAGCTTGGCATACTGTCTCATGCTTTGTCATCTGAAGGACTTGGCCACTATTATTTGGATATTTGCCAAGATGTTCACGCACAGCTTTAATTTTTTTTAATAATTTAAAGGAAAAACAAACACTTAAATAAAGCAAAACGAATTTTTACAAAATAGGAACATCATTTAAAACTTCTAATCCACCATGACAAAGCTTTTCCCAGTTTTCAGAGGTATTTCTGTCAAAATTAAGGCAATATGCATTATCATGGGCATTGTAATCAAGTGTGTCTAAGTGTATAAAATGTGATAATATTTACTGTCATTCTTCAGATTGAGTAAGAAAATCCACATACACTTGTTAGAAGAGAGATAAAATGAGAATGCCTGCAGTCAGGGATTTATAGTTCCATAGTTGCGTATCTGCCACAGCACTGCTAGATCTGCATGGAAAATTTGGATACATTTTCTATACTTCCATACTTTAGCAGTTTGGTTCTTTGTTTTCATTTATTTTGGTCTACTTTCTCTCTACATGCAAATAAGTCAGATTTCTTCTACACTCACTATACATCAGAGAACCATTTAATTAGAGGCTGTGTGGGAAATTCTTAGTCAGAGGCAGTCCTAACTATAAAAGAAACTAAGACAAACATAGGATTTAATATTGTTTATTCCCAATTTTGTGATATGTATCGATCTCATTTTCCAGGTATTATTGCTTTCCAGGATTACCTCTATTTGGTTAATAATACTGTATCCTATGACTTTCATATGTTATGTAGTGATGTTCACAGTTAGTGAGAATAATTCTCCTCTATTACTGGTAGAGAATAATTACAGATAAGTTATGCAGCTCTCTCTAGTTTATAAGTGGTAAAATTAGAAGTTGAATTCAAGATCACATGGTTCCATGGAGGACATTGCATTTAATTAAGGCTAAGAGCAGTGTGGGCCTAGGGACTTAAAACCTGCTCTAGTCAACATAAGCTTAATAATATTGCCAAGGGAAATAATATTCTGCAAGGAAAGCTATTTAAACACATTTAACATTCATCAAAAATTATTACATGCATATATTCATACTCAGACATATGTCCCAAATTAGGGGATATAACATTGGACATCTATTTTAGCTTCTGAAATGAAAATGTCTAAGGTAATCTTCTGGCCTTGACTACCCAAACTTAGGATAATTAGAAAGCACGGATTTGGTTCTTCACTACCTAAAGATTCCTGTTCAATAAATCTTAGCCAGGAACAGTATTTTACAAACATTTCTCAGATAAAACCAGTGTGGATGAAGAGGTAAAAAGCAAAAACTTAAGGCTATTTAATATTCTATGGCAATATTCAGCCCCTCCCTGCTTCATCAGTAGTGTCTATCTGAAAAAGATACAAAGAAAGAAACCTCCATGGTGAATTAGTAGCTCTTCTATTTGCATGATTAAGTACCCCCACCTCCGCGCCACACACGCACAAACACATATATACAGTAAAGTACAAATAAGGTTTTATTTTTATCACTGGATTAGTTATGGTAATAGAAAAAGTACAACAGTGGAGAAATTAAAGAAATCTGAATGAAGTCTGAAGTTTAGTTAATAGTTTTGCACCAATGTTAATTTCTTAATTTTGATGAATGCTCCATACTTATTTAAATGTTAATATTAGGGTAGTCTAGTGGAAGGCTATATGGGAACTTTCTACAACCTTTGCCACTTTCCTGCAAAGCTAACGTCATTCCAAAATTAAAAGTTAAAAAATAAGCTCAACTTCATATCCAGGTATAACAGTTTCCAGGTTCTGAAGTGAATCCTAAGGCAGCCAATAGCATTCTGTTTCTTACTTCCATAACCTCAAGTGCTATTTTGAACAGCATTGGAGAAGACAGGGAGAAGGGAGGAAATGAAGGGGGGGGGGGGGGGGCAGAAAGATCAAGGAGGACGAGCAGAGTCTGGGCCAGCCCAGCCCAAGGAAGGTGTTGGAAGCCAAAGAAAGTCCTGTATCGCAGAGATTATGCTGATCCTTCAAGAATTTTCCTTTTGCTGACTGTTTGTACTGTGCAAATAGCTGCATGATTTTGGCATTTAGCAAAAGATATGGGGCAAGGCCCTGGCGGGACCTGGGGAGCCAAGATCTGAAGGTTGTTGAGAAAGATCCTGAATAAAGTAGGTACTTTATGCCAATGCAAATTAGCTTCAGAAATGAAGAGGGACTCATATGCAATATATTAAAAAAGGATCACTGGGCATGAGAAAAAATGAAATGTCGGGAACACAAGCACTGAAGATGGACATTTGGTGTCTTTGTTCTTTGCCCCCCAGCCCCCCTTCAGAGGTGAAGCATGGAATTATGGGCACAGCCTGGTACTTTCTCCAAAGCTACATTTTTGGCTTATGACGATTTGTTCTGTTACTATAAATGATTTCAAAGTTATTCATGAAGCCATCTTCAGTTTTTCCAAAGGATTTCTGCCTAAGAGAGAGTTCCTTCTTCCTACTTCATATCCTCATTTGTGAGTCCCTCTAATGATATAGCTTTCATAGGAAAACCAGCACAGTGAATGCATGTAAGTGTTTTAGCAATCTCATTTCCATCTGAACAAGTTCAGGCAGCTGAAAGATACACACCCAGGTTTGGGGGGGGTGTATGACAATGGTGTCCCAGTATCACTCATTTTATCAAGTTGAGGCAGAGAAACACACTTGGGTACGACATGCGTTCCAACATGTTTGAAGCTTAGAAACCATCCAATTACCAAGTTCAGCCAAGTCCCTGAACTTACAAAACAGAAGTAAAAGAAAGAGAAATGAATGAAATATAACTCTTGTATAAAGCTGATTACAAGAGGCTGATGAGGGAAGGAGAGGTGTGAAAAAAAAAGTTCCTATAAATAGTTGGAATGCGATTATATAAACTGGAACAAGAGTGAAAACTCACAGGCTTTGACATTTGACTAAAATGAGAGTTTAGGGAAAAGAAGGTTGAGTTAGTTTACTTTCCCTAATTATATTTCCCTAATGTTCAGACACCGACTCCTTGATAGTTTTGCCTTGATTAAAAAAAAAAAAAAAAAAAAAAAAAAAAAACAACTTTTTTTGAGGGGGTGGGATGGGTATGTGCCTCCCTTTTTAATTAGAAAATCTTGCTTTTGTTTGTTTGGTTTTTCTCAATTTGGTGAGAGATTCAATCTGAAAGGCACCCCAGCTCAGAGTATCTGCAGTATCCATATCTGGGTTTGGGAGAGGGAGCTCTGGAATCTCCCATGCCTGTAACCTTGAGTCAAGTGTTCTCAGGTCTCTAAAGGATCTTGGATAACTAACATGCCGTGGGACTAACTTTCATTTCATGTCACACTTGCAGTTGGATTCTAGCATTGTCCAGTCTAAGTTTTCCTTTCTCGAGAAGTAGCAGATGCAAAGATGAAGAGTCCAGATTCTGAAACCAGATGGTCAGGTGTGGTGGTCAGATCTATCATCTAATAGTTGTCTGTCCTCAATTTGTACTTAGTTTTCTTGCCTGTAAAATGGGGATCAGAGTACTGATTTTAGAGTTATGAGAATTAAGTGAATCCAGACATGGAACGTGATAGGCCCTGGCACATAGTAAGTACTATATAAGGATTAACTATTGTCATTATTATCTCTTACTACAGGAGCATCAAAAACTTTTACTTTTGTCCCCAACTGTAAAATGGTATTTCAGAATGGAAGTGGAGGAGACGTGATAGATCAGGAGACTAAGTCAAATCCTCCCCGTGACTTCATGAAGAAGTGCCCAAGGAAAACTGTAGGAGGTGAGTGTGCATAAATGAGGGTAAAAATTTGGCTTTGTCTCTTAAAATGAAATTTCTCCAGAGCTTGACACAGTCATCAGTTTAATTCTTGGGTTTCTCATTCTGTTTATATGTGTTCTATATTGGAAATTCATAAACTGAGCCAGAGTTTTCAACACTTCTTGGACTATAGCTATTAAATCACTCTTTTGACTCATATGCTACACAAAATATGGTTATACTTAACACATGGTCAGGTTTTTTTGTCTTAAACAGGTTGCCAAAATTCATTAAACTAATCTTTCTTCTAAATGACCCTAAACCTTACTATTTCTTAGACAATGGATTTCAGAGCTTGTTATTGATTTTCGAATGGCTTTTAGAAGTGAAACCAGAGACAATGGTCTCCAAATCAGCGGTGGTCTTTCGGGCGGGGGGAAGGGGGGCGGTCTTTCTGCTTTCATTTATGCAGTTAGAGCCAGCTGCAAATCATCACTTTGTGGTGGGGTGGAGGTAGAAATCAAAAGCCATTTAGTTCATTCTAGAGTTTTAGATTTTATGAGATAGTGAAATGATAATTTTTAAAACTGGGAACTGCCATCAAGTTGCTTAATTTGTTATTGAAATAAAAATTATCATCTACTATCACTATTGATAAAAACCAGAACACTTCCACACTTTGATACATGCATGCAAAAATATATTTACCAATAATTTAATATAGCACAGTATGCTACAATATATTATATCATATGTAGTATGTGTATATGCATGCATTCTCAGAGGGAACCTGTCAAGAAGTAGAATATGAGAAAGAAAAAGTTTATACTTCTTGTGTAAGTATAACTTGTGTAACTTTTTTCTCTATTAGAATGTAAAGCTTCATCTAGGCAGGAACTTTGCCTATCTGATTTGCCTCCAATTATCTAGAACCATTCTTAGACTCTAAAAGGCACTCACTACATGTTGAGTAAGTGAATGACTAAACATGTCAGCAATCTACGTGTCATCATTTCTCTCCATATATCATTGAAGACTATCTGGTAAAACACTAACAGAGCCCAAATATGGTGCTGGAAACTGCTGATCTAAAAAATATGCATAGGAATCTGCCACATGCTATAGGGGAAGACTAGAAAGCAACATATTTGTATTCAAAAACCCCCACAAAACATGATAACAGTAAACATTTTGAAGATTCTTAAATTACTGTTATAATAAAAATAAGTACATTAAAATATATTTAACCAATGTACTTAAAGCTGCGCATTGCAATAGATCACTGGTAATCTATTTTAATAAGTCAATATAAGCTTTAAAAAATGAGATAGAAGAGCAATCCTGAGAATAGAATAGAAAATATTATTGTGCATGATACATAGCTAAGTTTTGCATTTTTAAAGTCATTAAAGTATTCCTGGAGTTAAGTAAATACATTCATAGAAAATGATTAATGCATTTTGGACTATGGATCTCAGCGGGAAGACATGATCTACTTACTTAGACCTCTGTTTTGCCTCTAGTAAAATGTGAGGTCATCTCCAAAAGATCTCACTCATTGCTTTCTTGTTATGAGTGCCTAATATCTCTCTCTGGTTATTGTTACATAATAAATGACTAAAGTGTAGTGAGACTTAGCTACATATTTCATCAACTGTTTTCATGGACTCAATCAGAGAGAATAGTAAGCATAAATTCATACAGGGTAAGCAAAGAGGAGTGTTTGAAAGAGATTAGAAAGAGAAGATTAAAAGGCATGGAAAATGTTGAATTTACCTAAGTGCTGTCTCCTGGAAAACAGCAACAATTAAGAAATTTACCAACTGTTGGTATTTTGGTAAACAACTAACTGCAAAGAATCAACCTTCCCTCCCATAATTGAGATAAGACCCTTCTGCACACTTTCTCTTAATGTAAGACTTACAGATGATCCCCTTGTTTAACTGCCTCTGTTAAACCTGAGGCCCTTTCTTTTTTCTCTAGACTTTCACCATTAATGAATATTCTCCCTATTGCAATATTTTGAGTAAAACAATCTCTTAAATATCTGGTGCATCTTTTCTTTGACAGTTTGGTTCCATGACTTGAGTACAATTGGTTCTTACATCTGGGTCCTCATTTGCTCTTGCCAAGCAGTGAGGCCTCATGGGCCCACTGTGCTTCATCACTAGGCAGGGATTGGTCTTGTGCTCTTATCTATTGAGAACATGACAAGAATCTGCTTATTACTCCTTTTGAGGAATCACTTTTCTGGTGCTACCTTTTTTTTGGTTTTGTGATATGACCATTTGGTGATCTCTACAAACATATGAATGTTTTACAGACATCTTGTCACTCTAGGGTGAAAGATGGCAGAGAATTTGGCTTGTTGATTTGTCTATTTTATGTTCAAATCAATTGATTCACATGCACTGGGGAAAAAAATATCTCTTCGATATGGACAAATGACTTTTGTAATTCTGTGTCTACTCTTCACTCATGGCTTAAATTTTAGAATTGATGTGAAATACTTTCGGCCTCTGTTTTCATGTCTATGTGTCTGTAATTCATAAATGACTTTACATTTCATGTGTAAGTATGTAATACTTTCCTATCTCAGGACAGCATTATAAATTAGATTGCAAAATCTCTTAAAGGATTTCTAGTCTAATTGGCTTAAAATAGTCATTTTTATGAAATAATTATTTCCAAGAATCAAAGAAATCAAGGAAATGATACAAAGTGAGTCACTCAATACTGGATTGAGACTAGGTTGGGCTATTGTTGAATATCCTGGATATCAAGCTCATTACTAAGATAAAATATTGAAATACTGATCACTAAACATGATCTAAAGTTTATATATATTTTCCCTCTTATTTTTATACATTAGAGATTAAAGATATGGGTTTGTTAATAAATGTCTTCTCTCTTGCCATTTGGTAAAGTTGTACTATAAGGACTATGAATGGCTAATAAAACTGTGAAATATTTATTCATGAGTTCTTCTAATCTGGTCCTGTATAGCAGTTCACAATCACCCATCACCATTTTCCACTGTGAAATAAAAATTTCTATAGCTAAATATTAAATGGATATTATGTGAATGAGAATCGACCTAGGATTAACAGGGGAAAAGAGATACAACATTGTACGCAAGATCTAGAGGACTTCTTTTAAATTAATTTTATTGAAGAAACTGCATCATCATATTATATAGTTTCCATATATAAAACATTAAGTTTATCACCACCACAAGATATTTTTTAATAACAAAGAATAGCTTTATCCTAAATTCAAATACTAGTTCATGTGACAAAATCTGGGTTGATGCAGAAAGTTATAGGCTTTTGGTAAAAAAACTCTATGAATTGCAGTCAAAGTTGGCTACGGTTTGCCAAGTTCATTTATAAGATTTTTAAAAAGATTGCTATTATCAAAAACTACACTAATGCAAAGTAGAATTTGTTTCTCTTTCTGTTAGAAAGACAAATTTTTCTTGGGTTTTTGGTCTACTTTTTTCCCCTTCCCTCCAGCCCTCCACAGAGGCTCCCACTGTATGTGGCCACTCAACTGGTCTATGCTTCATAAGAGGTTGTAGATGTTTTTCTTTTTCTTATGATTAATCTGACTAAGATTCTGTGTCTTAGAATAATTTTCTGTAGTTTACATTGAATTTATCATGTACTCGATTATTTAGGAGAACAAAATCTTCTAACTTTTGAAAAAGCAAGCATTCTTTACAATCGCATTATCATTGAGATTACTATTAAAATCCTTTACTGTCACTTTAGTTAAACAGGTAGTCAAGTATTATTCCTCAGTAAACACTAATATTATCTTAATCATGTGTTTGAATCTTCTGACAACTTTGATACTGTCCCTTCCCAAAATTGATTCTTAAGTGACATCTTTTGAATGTAAAACTATCCTGATAATTTCCAAAGAATTCCTGGAAATCACAAGAGATTTGTCATTTTACCTGGGTAGAAAAAAAATGAGGCATGAAGAAGAATGAGATGTATCTAATATGTAACAATCAATGAGTTGTATTGAAGTCATTATTAAATCAGAAGTGAGGTTTAGCCTTCCTTAGGATTAATCTTCATGAATAAAATTCCATTATAGCAATATTTCAGTAATCACTGCATTGTATATGAAGTTTCTGGAGAAAGTTCAGTGCCCTTGCTGACCATTATTTCTATTTATTTGAATTCTGATGTTATATTGCCTAATATTAGACAACAGTATCATGCATAGTCTCAGTTATTTTTAAAATGTTAACTTGGTTACAGCTTTACTTCTTTAATTTGAAACTAGCAGCTTCAAATCCAGTAGTTTTTAATGAATGATTCTTGTAATGAATCCCCATCAGAATTTTCAATCTTGAAAATTACTAATAATAAGTTAACCATAGTCATTTAAAGTCTTTTGTCATCTATAGATAGATTTGTCTTACTTTGGTGCCTCCTTGATAGCTCTTGTACATCAGCTACAGTTCAGATTCCTTTGTCTCCACAAAACATTACCAAGAGCCCAGGCAAGAGTCATGCCAAGAATTTTTCATCTGGGGCACAGGCTTCTATGGCCTCACTAAACAACTTTGAAACCATACTAGTGAACTGAAGCAGGATTTCCAGAATCCTAGTGGACAAGTAGATGCATTTTTAAGACCACTAAGACATGACAGAGAAGTATAACAATTACTTAGGACTGAACGAAGTGATAAAGAATGACTATGGCTTTGGGGCGGGTAATAAGGATGATGTTTCAATGGTTTGTTTTCTGGATGTAGGAAATATTTTTCTCTTAATCTATATTTAACTCAGGACAATTCAGTAGTATATGCTTTTGTAAAGAGAAAGGAAGCATATGTAAATTATATCTTTTTTTCTGCCTGACTTATGTAGAATTCATATAATCTTATGAGTATTGTTATTTTCATGACAATATTCATATTTGAATAGGTTCAATATGAATCTGTCTCCCTTAATAGTAGGACATATTGGAAACATTAGGTTTGCAATCAGGATCTTGCCTGAAACATTTATTTGGAAATGATATAGATTTATTCAGATATGAACAGAGACTTTTTAGGAAACTAAGATTGGCTTTATGTTTATAAATCCCTTTTTATAAATCCATGTTTATAAAATAAAAGGCCACATTTATAAAACTGTCTTGGGAATCTGGCCTGATTTCTAGCTTAAAGGATTCTACCCTTACAGGTAACTATGGAAGTCACTTCCTGGTGAAATGAAGAAACAGTAATATTTGGGGGACCTAGAAAAGGGAGGGACTAACCCAAATTCCTAGATACCACTGGTTAAATCTGTTGGTGAGATATTAGTTTGGTATCACAGCTTCCAGAAGCTTATAAAAATCCAATCTCAGATTCCTTATGAAAACTTCTAGAAAAGCAAACTTTAAGAAACCCTATATGGTCCGGCATTATTATTACAGTACCTGTGCAAATAATTATATCAAGTCAGTTAACAGCAGCCTTATTTTACGATCAAGAATAATCTTATTTAAGCTTATCCTTAATTGAAAAAGGAGTGACTATAGAAATACTTTGTTTTGTTTCAATGGAAAAATGTAGCACATCTCTCTAGTTGATTAGATTTTAGGTATGTTTGATGTCTTTGACCTATAGGGCATTTTTTTCATAAATTGCAAGTACCTGATGAGTATGCAGGCTTTGACTTGTCTCTGACAGAGTATATTTAAAGAACCTCTGTGGGAAAAAAATAAAACAAGTTTGAATACTTTCCTATAAATTGGGTAGGGTTTTATTAACTTGACCAATCTATACAGAATTTGCAAGTCTTCTAGTTTCCTTCATTATCTGGCTACAGCTCTCCAAACTATTGTTTCCAGTTTTTCTTCCCTCACCCTGACTCAACAGCACTGAGAAATAAAGCCAAGATTTCTCAAGTTCCTATTGGGATTCTAGGTTGCCTTGAAACTGGTCCTTTTCTCTAGTATCTGAAAAATCTTGCAAGCTGAAGTACAGTTACATGAAATAAAATTTGAAGGACTCACCATAGCACTAGGTCACGTATGAACTGGGTTTATCCCAATATAAGTTAATGGACCATGAACACATTTTGGTAAAAATCTCAGGATTTTATTTCATATGAGAGTTAACCAAAACTAGACAACATCACAAAAAGCATTGACATCCTCGCTGCAGGAAACTCAATGAGTAGTGTTACATAATTGAATGATTTTCCTCTACCAACCTCTTGAAATCCACTGAACTGACAGACTCAGAGTTCAAAACCTTTCTCTTTACTAAAATGATCTTTGACATTAATATTTATTTTTCATTTCAAGTATCTCTCTTTTAAGGAGATTAACCTAAAATAGCTGAATTTTGAAACCACTTTTCAACAGATGGTTCCAATGATTTTACAGGGACAATGCCAACAATAATTCTTCAGAGACTATTTCTTAGGCCCTTCATCGTTCAAGAAGCTTATGATAATCACCTCAAAGTCCATCGGTGTTGAATGATGATTCATTTCGAACAAAAGGGGATCTGACAATAATAAATGTTACTTAATTGTTGTACCCCTGGAAAACAGCAGCAGTTAAGAAAACCCACCTCAAGTGATTTTTTTCTTTTTTTCCAATATGTGTAGGACTCCATATATCATTCCTTTTCTTTAAGACATTCCTCATAAATTATGATAGCCTGATGAAATAATCTTACATGCCTGGACCTACTGACTTCAACCACATCATCCTACATCTTCCATTTAGTTCCTGCTTTGGGGTTCAGTACTTAGCAATAACTATGTTATATAACTTATTACTGGTTTTGTCTTATAATGAAAATCAATATTTAGATTTTAGATTAAGGAATTTCTAAAAGGTAAACACATGGGTTCATTTCTTAGCCTCATAATTCCCACAGAATGATCTGAAAATGACTATCCTTTGAGGAATCCTGTCAACAGTGGAATATGATACAGCCAAACTATGTATTCTTCTGTTTTATGTATTTTATGTTGGCAATATATAAAGGAAAAAAACATGCCTTTTGGACATGAGGATCAAATCTACTTGACTATCTAGCATTCCAATGAGATCCATATCCCCTTAAAGTTTCATAGCAGAAAGGATTATAATATATTACCTTCATTAGCTAGTTCTGGCTGTAATAACAAAAGATCATAGTGGTTGAAATGAAATATTTTAAATGGTTTAAATGTTTATTTTTCACAATGCTAGAGGCTAACAAGTCTAAGATCAAGATGCCAGCATTTTCATTGTCTGGTTGAGAGCCTCTTCCTGTTTTACACATGACTACCTTTTTATTCTAGCCCCACAAGATGGAGAGGGCTCTAGTATCTTCCTTTTCTTATAAAGGCACAATCCCATAATGGGGGCTCTACTAACTTTCAACAAATTAGTCTTAAGAGGAGACAAAAACATTCAGTCTATAACACTACCTATAAAGTCAGGTTCAAATCTCAGCTTGAGCACTTACTACTACTTCAGTATTATGGGTTGAAATGTGTCCCTGATTGAAGACATTGTGTTGTTCTAAGTGCTTCAGAATGTGACCTTATTCGGAAATAATGTCTTTGCATAGATAATAAAGTTAAAAAGAGTCCCTTAGGGTAGACCCTAAACCAATAACACTGTTGTCCTCAAAAAAGGAAAATGTGAGCATGTAGACAAGTCGTGCATAGAGGAAAGAAACGCTAAGGGATGTGGGAAGAAGACGATCATCTGTTAAGTCAAGAGATTCCGGAAGCAGTTCCTTCACTGCTGGCTCTCAGAAAGAACCAATCCTGCTGACACCTTAATTTGTGACTCTGGACCCCAGAACTGTCAGAGAATAGTTTTATTGTTTAAGCTACAGGTTTTTGGTAATTTGTTACAGAAGCCCAATAAACTATACATTGAGCAACAGTGAGGAAGAGACTAGGCTCTTTTAATCTTCTCGTATGGTAAATGAGAATAGTATCCATCTTGCATGTTACTTGTGAGGGTTTAATATGAAAAAAAAAAAAAAAAGGAAATTCTTTCCATAGAGTATGGGACAAAACAATTGTTTAATAAAACAAGTAATAGTAATTGTCATCATTGTTGTTAACTTCTGTGTTGGGGCTTATCTGTCAAAATATGATCAATGAATAAAATTACTGATAGTCATAGTCATCTTTATCCTTCTCAACATCATCACAGAAACTATCTATTGACAAGTTAAGTGTCAGACAATGTGCTAATTATTTCTGTTCTCTTATCATTTCTCCTAACAACTCCTGCAATTTAGGCTTTATTATATTATTTTTCTATATGTAGAAACTGGAGCTTACATTATATGTCTTAACTAAAGTTAAAATGCAAAAAACAAACAAAAAATTAAAAAACAGGGCATTTGACTCCAAAACCTGAGCAACTTATTATTATAAAGCTCTGCCTAGGAAAGCATTTCTATTTTAGAAACCATTAAATAAACCCATAAAAATAAGCCCCTAAAGGGTACCATATTCTGTTATAGGGTGAAATTTTTAAATTCATTTTGAGAGCTCTGTACAGATCATTTTTTGCATTTCATTGGTTTCTTTCACTCTCATGCATGCCAATTGTACAGTACATTTAGGGGCTTATGTGTGGTGTTGATGGATTTTTCTGGGATAATATTTTCTGTGAATGTGACAGATGTGCAACCAGAGGCTTTGTAAATTAACTCAATAACATACTCTGGAGCCCACACAGATGAAGAACATTTTTATCAGCTAACATACTGGGGGTGAAACAAACTATACAAATAAAAAGAGATGTAAATACAGAAACTACCTTATTTCATTGCTATCTACGTGGAAGTTTCTTGGGAGAGTTTAAAAATTGCTAGTCTCAGATGTTCTCTGGCAGCAGTTTTCCAAGTGTGGTCTCCAGACCAGCAGCATTAGCCTGGCTATCTGGCTATCACCATTATAGAAGAACTTGCTAGAAATGCAAATTCTGAGCCCCAATCCAGACCTACTGCTCAGAAGCTCTGAGGCAGAGACACATACTGGTGTTTTAACGAGCCCTCTGCTGAGTCTAAGGACCATTGTTCTGTAAAGTCATCTCAGGGTTCCAAGCTCTTGTCTTTCACTCACTAGCTACAAGAGAACATGGACTGAGTGCTTTTCTGGATCTCACAGACCCTCCGTTACCTTTCTTTTCTACCATTTTTGCGTTGACTAGACTTTAAATGGGAAGGGAAGCGTGCTCAGCAAAAGCTTAGTTTTCTCTGTAATATATTAAATCATAAAAATAGAAAACCTGGAGGGAGTCATTATAATTTTTTATATTCTTTTATTGTGAAATAACTGCAGATTTACAGGAAAATGAAAAAATTCACAGAGGTATCATATACCGTTCACTCAGTCTTCCAATAGCACATCTCGATACACTCAACTCAGAAACTGACTTTTACACAATCCACCAAACATTCAAATTTCACCAGTTTTACATAACACTCATGTGTGTGTATTAAGTTATATGCAATTTTATCACATGTGTAGAACCATGTGGCACCACCAGTCAAGATACAGCACAATTCCGTGACGAGGAGCCCTTGTGCTGTCTTTTACAGACACATACATCCCCCCTTCCTCCTACATGCTAACCCTTAACAAATACTACTCTATTTTCCATTTCTTTTGTCATTTCAAGAATATGATATAAAGGGCATTATGCATTACCCTAACCCTAACCCTAACCCTAACCCTATGCAACCTTTTATGATGGTTTTTTTTTTTTTCAGTCAGTACAAGGCCCTTGAAACTCATCCAAGTTATTGCCTGTATCAAGAGCTCATTCCTTTTTTATTGCTGCATAGAATTTCATGGTATAATGTGCCACATTTTGTTTAAGCACTTATCAGTTTAATAATATTGGGCTATTTCCAGTTTCTGGTTATTATAAATAAAACAGCTATGAACATTCACGTGCAGGTTTTTATTGAACAAATATTTTCACTTCTCTGGGATAAATGCCCAAGAGTGTACTGTTAGATCATATAATAAATACAAGTTTGTTTTATAAGAATCATCGAGCTTTGCAATGTTTTTGTTCCCTTTCCAGAACTTAGAAAATTTGAGGAGATTCTCCCTAAGTTAATACTCAGATAAGGAAAAAAAATCAAGTGTAATAGCAAGAATAAATTCCTCAAAGAAGGCAAAATATCATTTATGTAATGTGCAAGTCAGTCTCTGGAGAGAGTATGGGCTTGATTCCTGACCTCGACAAGATTTATATTTATACTATACTGTAGTCGATTAAATGTGCAATAGAATAATGTTTAAAAAGCCAATGCATACTTTAAAAATATTTTGTTGTTAAAAAATACTAACCCTCACCTGAGCCTTTGGTGAGTTCTAACCTTTTTGCTAATGGGGGGGTCTTGTCTCAGTAATGATGGCTGCTGACTAATCAAGTGATGGAACACTGGGGTGACTGGGGCTGTTATTAACGTAAGACAGCAATGAAGTTTGCTACATTAACAGACTCTTCCTTTCATGAATGATTTCTCTGTAGCATGTGATGTTGTTTGATTACTCACAGGAGAGCTTTCAAAATGAAGTCAATTCTCTCAAGCCCTGCTGTTTTATCAACTGAGTTTAGGTGATAGTATAAATCTTTTGTTGTCATTTCAACCATATTCACAGAATCTTTAACACAAGTTGGTTCTGTCTCTGGAAAGCACTTTCTTTGCTTACCCATTGAAGCAAATCATCATGCATTCAAGTTTGGTCACAAGATTTCAACAAGTCAGGAAAGCTCCACTTCTAACTCTAGTTCTCTTGCTATTTTCACAACATCTGCAGTCACTTCCTCCATGAAGTCCTGAACTCCTCAAAGCCATTCATAATGAATGGACTGATTCCATTAGAAAGAATTTTATATGATTTAAAACTCCTATTATATTTTGACCTCCACCGAGGAATCACAAATATTATTTATGGTATCTGAATAGTGAATTCTTTCCAGGTTTTCAATTAACTTTGCCCAGATCCATCAGAAGTATCACTGTCTATGGCAGCTATAATTATGAAATGCATTTCTTAATAAGACATGAAAGTCAAAATTACTTCTTAATCCATGGGTTGAATAATAAATGGTGTTTTAGCAGGCATAAAAACAAATTTAAATTTTTTTTGTATCTCTCCACCAGAATTATTTGGTAACTCATTGTCAATGAACAGCAATTTTGGTAACATTTTTTTTTCTGAACAGTAGGTCTCAACAGTGGGCTGAAATTATTCAGTCAACATTTTGTAAAGAGATGTGTTATTATCCAGACTTTGTTCTTCCAGTTATAGGGCACAGAATAGAATTAGCTTAATTCTTAAGGGTCTGAGATTTTCAGAATGATAAATTACATTGGTTTCAAATTAAACTCCCCAGCTGTATTACCCCTCAATAAAAGAGTCACCCTGACATTTGAAGCTTTGAAACCAGGCACTGACTTCTTCTCTTTAGCTATGAATGTCTTCGAGGCATCTTTTTGCAATAGAAGGCTATTTGTCTACATTGAGAAGTGTGTTGTTAAGTGAGGCCACCTTTATCCACGATCTTGGCTAGGTCTTCTGGAGAACCTGCTGTAGCTTCAACATTAGCACTTGCTGCTTCACTTTACACTTTCAGTGTTACGGAGATGGCTTATTTCCGTTATCTTCAAACTTTTCTTCTGCAGCTCCTTCCCACCTCTCAGCCTTCAGAGAACTGAAGAGTTAGGGCCGTTCTCTGGAATAGGCTTTAGCTTAAGAGAAGTTGCAGCTGGTTCCATCTTCTAGCCAGACCTCTCCAACTTTCTCCATTATCAGCAATAATGCTGTTTTGCTTTTTATTTTATTCGCATGTTCACTGGAGTAGCACATTTAATTTCTTTCAAGAACTTTTCCTTTGCACTTACAACCTGGATGATTGTTTGCATTGTTTAGCTTTGGGCTTATCACAGCTTTCAACAAGCCTTCCTCACTGAACTTAATCACTTCTAGTTTCTTTATTTTAAGTAAAACATACAGCTCTTCTTTTCACTTGAACACCTTGAGGCTGTTGTAGGGTTATTAACTGGTCTGATTTCAATATTATTGTGTCTCAGGGAATAGGAGAGAGAGAGAGAGAGATCGAATGGCCAGTTGGCAGAGGAGGCAGAACACACATAACATGTATCAGCTCAGCTCATAATCTTATATGGACATAGTTCATGGCACTCTAAAACAACTATAACAGTAACATCAGAGATTACTGATCACAGGTGCACCCTGGTGGAGAAGCATTGGGCACAGTCCACATATACCAGGGATCCAGCGGAGAACAACCAAGATGAACAACCAAGTAAAACAAATAAAAATGCTTTTTTTTCTTTTTCCTGTCTCTTCCTGCCTGCCTGCCTACTTACTTTCATTGCTGCCTGCACCTTTCCTTAAAAAAAAAAAGGCGGGGATCACTGATCACAGATTAACTAAATATAATAATAATAATAACAATAATAAAAATAACAGTAAAATTTGAAATACTGCAAGAAAATGACCAAAATGGGACACAGAGACACAGAGTGAGCACATACTGTTAGAAAAATGGAACCGATACATTTGCTGATAGCTGGGGTGCCACACATCTCCCATTTGTAAAAACAATGCAGTGTCTGTGAAGTGCAGTAGAAGGAAGCTCAGTTAAATGGGGTCTGCCTTCTATTTCTCCCAGGCCTGAGATGAGGAGCTGAGAGATTATACTTAACAGTTGAAGGAGATGATCTCTGAAGGCAAGGGTTATAATGTGACTTGTTTTGTTCACTTACATCCAAGTGTGTGTATGTTTTTCTCATTCCCATCTTGAGTCCTGGCACAGAACTCCTGGTGTATCTCTGCTGTCCTGCTCTGTGATAACAAGCACACACATCTTGGAGTAAGTTGTATATTCAAACTAGCAGTTGGAGCATATACTTAGGATGTAATAGATGTCGTTGTTTCTCACAGGGCTGCATCTGACTGCCAAACCGTTCACATTAGCTGAAAGGAGCAGCCAAAATCATCCTTTAGGTTAACTGTGATTCCCATGTCTCTCCTCTGTTTCCTTCCGGCCTCCTCCTCTCAATCACCACACATGTTAAGAGAGGAGTGTTCTATGTTTGCTGTTATTCTCCATGAGGAGGGGCTGAAACACTTTATTTCAGCAAGAAGCAAGCTGGGAAAAAGAAAACAAATTTAATTGCTGCTTGGAGAGGAAAGTGAACTAACGCTCTAATAGCCTGTTTCCATCCTTACTATCCACATGCCAATTCAAGGCACATGAACCGAGAGAACCAAAAAAACTCACTTGCTCATCTGCCTCAGTCCTAAGGGGTAATGAAGTTAAAATTCCTTTCCGCTCTGCTCAAAATTTGTATTTATCCTCTGATTCTAGAGAAGACATAATATTTACAGAAAGAAAGAAATGGGAGGGAGTAGAAAGAAAAGGAGAGGCGTTTAGAAATTAATCAGGTATTTATTTAATATCATAATTTGCTATTTTTTTCAAGTTTGATTGCAGGGTGATAGTATATCAACGACCAAGATAAACTGGTAAACTGGCAGGTGAGTTGAAACCTTTTTTAATTCAAAAGAGGACCTTATTTATTAAAAAACAGAAACCAAAATGCAAAAGCAAACAAAAATAAACCCAAGCCATCTTAATCCTCATGTTAGAAGATAGGATTCTATTTTTAGAAGTTTTAGAATAAATGTATCAACACACACAAAATTATAGACAATTTCTCACTCCTACTCTCACTCAAAGCACTTAATTTGGGCATTTCATTTGTTCTGAAGGAAAACAGCTCAGGACCTGATACTCACTGACAATGATCATAAAAGTTTAGCTTGCTTACAAATCTTACTAAGATGCAGATATTTGTAGTCACCTATATATATTCTATAAGTGATCCAAGGTCTGCCTTTTGAGAACCAATAATTTCCAAATCACCCAAAATGGATTGCCCATATTAGTCCTGAAATGGGCTAAACTTCTGAACCAAGCCAAAAGGACCACAGTATGTTCGAAAGTGCAAACCCTGATTACCTACATTGAAATCCTCAGATTGAAAGTCCTGCATCCTGGGAAATTCCTCAGTCCCAAACAAACCAGAACAGTTGATGACTCTACATTCAGAATGTTGAAAAACTTATTGAAACAAGCCTTTCTGATCTCATCCTAGACTTAGCAACCAAAAAAGGGTGCATGGAGGCTGGGCATTTGTACTTTCTTTTCTTTCTTCAAGCAGGTACTATTTCTGTAACCAGAAGTTTGAGAAGCCTCCTATAGAAGCTCCGTCAGCCATGACCTTCAGTTTGTCAGTGAGTGTCCAAACCACATGGCTGTTTGTTTTCCAGTCAGTGGTTCCTTTATTAAAGACCAAAAGGATACACTACCTCTTTCACCTCTCTTTGTCCCACTTGGAGGGCCCTGACAGGGGGTTGTTTGTGTTAACCAGGGAATAAAGTATCCATTAGAACCAACTACTTGAATGCTTCGAAGGTATTAATTAATTCTTACAACATACTTGTCATGTAAAGAAAAATGAGACACCAAATGAAAATTTCTTATGTATGAGTTTAAGAATCAACAGAGGTGTGGTATGATGAAAAGAAGATTTGTATATGTAAGAATTAGTATAATTAGCATCAGAAAGCAAAAGAAACTATCAAAGTACAGAGTTGGTCATTAGACTCTGGGAACCAAAACCACGTTTCCTTACTCTCCAAACTATGTATTTCGTAACTAACAGAAGATAAACTCATCAATTTTTGAGGGGTCCCAGAATTTACATTCCACTGTGAGCCACACTTTCTGTGACATCTAACATCTTAATTATCAAGTCATTGCCTAATTCCTTTTGCTTATGTTAAATTTATTACAAAATCTAGTTCCATTCAGTGGAGGGAATATGAAATATAGACTCCCCAAACATGCATGTGATTAGACTCTCCCGCCATCTAAAGTTGTAAATTTGGGTAAATCACTTCTGAAGTTGATGGAGTCTTTGTTTTCTAAACTAAAAACTAAGATAACAAACTTATGATAAATAAATCTGATAATATATATGGAATTTCTGTGAGGGCTGATCTGATGAATATATAAAAGTTTGCTTAATACTATAGAACACTAAGACGATGTCCATAAGAAATCATTACTTAATGCAGACCAGACATGGAGATAAGAGTGAATAGACAAGGTTCACAGAGCTCCTAAAGGTTTAGGGAAATATCTAAGAAGCATTTACCCTTCTCTAAAGACCTGTTCCTAATCTACTTTCTTTACCATGCTTATAATTAAGCCCTTACCTATATAAACCTGTTATTACAATGCAAATGTATATAAAGATAGTAAAGTCACAAAGAGAAAGATTTTGGTAAAATTTAGTCTTTCCATAACTTTCCAAATCCACCCTTATGACTTATTTTGCACATACATTTCAATAATAATTGTATGCTTAGGTGTTTCTTTTGCAAGCAAAATCGATATTATAGTTTTAATGCTTTAATAGGCCATATACATAATTATAAAATTGAAGTTAAAGTGGTAAAACTACATAACTGAAATAATGATTTAAATGTCTTTCAGAATCTCCCCAAGGAAGCACACGCACCACGGAATGCTACTATTTTTATTAAATTTAACTGTTCTAGGGATACTATAGGGTTTTTAATTTTTTCAAGTTGCAGACAACAGAATATCAATTTTTTCTCTTAATAAGATGTAGTCAAAATGTATTTGCATGCTTTTACAGCCCCTTCTAGTGTAGAGACACAACATCATCAGTATGTATTTATAATACATGCTCCTACTTTTTTCCAAAAGAAACGTGAGGTGGAATGCGACTTTAATAAATAGAAGCAATGTGGTAGAGCATATAGAAACACAATTTTCTAAGCAATGATATATAAAAGAAGTAAATGTAGTTACCACAAGTAAGCAATATAATTGGTTTTGAGTGACCTGGTCATGCAGAGAAAAATAGAAATGGTAACAACTCCAAACTTTTAACACATAAAAATATTAATTTTGAAGCAGAGTCTAAGCTGAGTAAAAACCTATAGAAGAAATTTGTTATAAAGATCTTTATACAAGGAAGCCTGAATAACATGTATCAGTATTTTTGAAATATGATGTTGCAAAAATGTGAACATGGCCATTTTTCTGTGACCCTTATTGAAAGTCAGGGGGTAAAATACTAAAAAACAGAACGTAGCTAAAAAATATCTAGTGGCCAGGGTCAGCTAAAACAGTCCAAGCATGAATATTTTTGATAATCTAAATACTATTAGATAAAGTTGTGGGTCATTTTCTCTTTATCCTTCGTGATCTAAATAGCCAGGTTTCTTTCCTTGCAGGGAAGCCTCCAGGATCCCGGCACATATGTACTAGGTCAATTCTATATGTTCCTTATATCCATAAAATGTTCTGGTACATTTTTAATAATCTTTCTTACTTTTCAATCAAGTAATCTGATTTTAGTTTCATGTAATCACACTGTCTACAAAGTATAGAAAAAATGAAGAAAAAGAAAACTCTATGTAATTTTGTTGAGTTGCAAAGGTATTTATAGATTTCTATGAAACCTCCTGGAACTGTCTTTTTTTTTCTACCATGAGAAGTTAAATAATTTGATTTCTCAAATTATTGAAAAATAAGTCATTTTGAATGTATTAACACAGACAAAAATTAACATTCAAGGTAGAATAATAAAAACAGAAGACTTGAAAAACCAACAAAAAATACTCATCAAAATTATTATCATTAATACCCCAGAATATGTAACATTAAATCTTCTTTACTATGATTATATGCAAAACACATTTTTCTTTACAAAGTACAATCAATCATAATATGACTTTTAACTTATTTCTATTATGTTTAGAATCACGTATTTCCCTCAGGTGGACAGTATTGTATAAAGTATTGTTATACCAAGATTTGTGAATTGAGCTTTACAACAATAAATTTTATAAACTTAATGCATCTGAAAAGTTACTTTCTCCCCAAATTATTCTCTCCTTCCAGTTTTCCTATGTTGTTAGACACATGTACTCTTTTATCGCTTTCCTAGACAAGAAACCTTAGAGTGCTACCTCACGCTTTCATTTCCTTTGCCTAATTTCCATCAGTCAGAAATATGCTGTTACTAAAGATATTTGATTCATCACTTTGGACTAAGGATAACCTCCTATCAGCTCTTTCATTTCTTGCATTTTATTTATTATTTTTCTTTGATCAAAATATTTGAGTAACTTTTTCCTTCTCTCAGGATGAATTCCCCAGAATTTTCCACTCTGGAGTATGTTCTTCCCCAACAGGTAGACTCTATTCGCACTACTCCAGAATTTGAAGTTCAAGGAGCAATAGCCTGAGTGGTGGAACAAAGAAAGGAAGAGAGAGAAGGTAGTATTCTATTGTAGCCTCTCACACATGAGCAATATTTCAAGAGATGAGAAATTTATAACCATCTTCCTTTCTGCTATTTCCTCTCTGCTATTTCCCAGGAACCACTGGCTGCCCCCAAAACCTACCTCAGCACTTTTATTTGAAGATTAGGAAAGAAGGATCCTTCTCTTTCTTCTATGCTCCATACCTGCAATTCAAGCTCTCAGCATACATAGACTCCATTAAATGTGAGAAAGAACGCTATCAGCTTTACTAACTTCTTGGGGGCCCCCGGAATCCAATGTAGAGTTTCCTGATAAACAATATATTTCGACTAGATGCGACTTCATTTAGTAAAAGCAAGGTGTAAAATCTTTCAGGAATTGTGTTGGGGTTGGAAAATTTATAAGCACTGACTTAAAACCTGTGTCTTGAAGATTATTCTGGGCTAGAGGCTATTTGTCACTATGAGCTGCCTGTAAGGCAGGAACCGCCCTCCAGGTACAGTCCCTCAATAACTGTGTGTTCCATGGAGCGGGGAACAATGTGTCTACAGAATTCTCTGTTGCGTCAAATCCAAAACTGATCACCCTAGAATTAATTTGTCCACTATCTTTGCAATATTTTCCTTGCTGATGCTCTGTTTCTTTTGTAGACCAAGGACAGATGGTGGTTATAATAAGGTCATAGGAGAGAGATTTTAGAACCTGGCAGAGTGTGTTATTACAGTCATGGTCTTGTCTGGCTGTTTGCCACAGGAAAGCCTGAAATTGCTTTGAAACCGTGGGTCTTATCCCTATTCCCACACTGCTGGAGGTGAGGCAGGACTGAGTGAGTTTCCCACCCACCCAGGCTCCTCCGTGGTCTTGTTTGCTATGGTTTGCTGTGAATCTTGCCCAATCAGGAGCACCCTGGCTAACAATCCTCACAACTCCAAGAGCTGTCAGTTTGAAACTGCTCCTGGTGAAAGAGTATTTACATTTGTAGTGGAACACAAAACCTTGCATTCTTCGCTTCTTCCTGCAGTTGCTATTTTCTTGGCATGCACCATTTCACCTCCTTGCGTGATTTGGAGGCCTTGGCACAAAACAGAGGGAGTAGGTTTCCAATTCTCTCACTTCATGGATGCCAACAGGAAATATCACCAGCCTTTCCGGTGCCCTAATTGGTTTGGTGATGCAAGGAGTTCTGCAGAGTTTCCTACTGAAGATAATGTGCTCTCAGGGGAGATGCTCCCACCAAGTTGGCAGAAGCTGATTCCGAACTTTCTGCCTCTGGATGCAGAGACAGCTGTTGAACTGCTTTAAGTCTAAGTCAATCATTAGAATTATTTACTTGCATTTCTTTGTACATATTCCTTTGGTGGGAAATTCTCTTTGGTTCCACAAACAGATTTTAGTCTATTGCTAAAAGAAAGTCTATGGGATAAGAGGAAATTTAATTTGGTGGCGAGTAGGTATACCCACAAACCTCATATTTACATCCTTTTGTCAATTTATCTATCTATCTATTTAGATATATATCTATATACATCAGTATATATACATCTATAGATAGATCTACCTACACATACTTCATATGTATGTATATATGAAGTTATAAATAAATATACATAATTTATGCTTTAATTACAGGAAGTTTTGAGTTCCTTCATCTGGGTCTAATAAATTATCCAATTATCTATAATGTAGATTAGAGCATAATATAACTGGTTGACCTACATCACAGTGATAGATAATAAGCCAATCAGGAAAGTCAATCAAATGAACTGACATATCATTCAATGTAGAAAACACAGAGGTATTCTTTAACCTCCTCATATGTGAGAAGCTAAATAAAAAACCTAAAAGCTCAATAAATAGGACGAATACCATTATGGGATTGAAAACAGAAATAATACCACCATGGGAGTAAAATGATACAAATGCATAGCATTTTTTTATGCTGAAAGTAACCAGATTCTGAGGCAAGTACTGACCATTGGAACCAAAAAGTAGGACTATAAAATACTTCAGAAGTTACCTGGAGGTGCAGTCCTACTGCAGTGGGCTACTAAGCTATGAATACATGACATTTTTAAGTGTGAACTTCATGTGAACACTATACTTTTGAAATAAGAGCAGTAATAGTAATGTCTATTTACAATGATAAAAGTACCTGTCATTTCACTTTTTTCTTAGATTTTGGCAAAAATTAGCAAATAAGAATTAAGCAATATCAAAATTATAGCATAAGCACTAGTAAGCATAATGCAAAAAAATGGAGTCTAAATTCACTATTATAGCTTGAAATGCAAAGTTAGGAAAACAAGAGGTAGAGGTTAAAAGAAAGATGTAATTCTTATTACCTGAGAGAGAAAAGAATAAAGGTGTATAGAAAATACATTACTGGAGCGTTCCTTGGTGGCCTAGAGGTCTAGTGCACCCTGGGAGCAGTGCCATATGCATCTCAAGGTCCTGGGTTCAAGACCCGGAAATGGGAGAAACAACCAGTGTGAGCAACTAAACAAAAATAAAAGGAAATGTTTCTTCCTCCTCTCTCCCTGTCTACCTACTTGCATTCATTCTTGCCTGTACCTTTCCTTTAAAAGAAGAAAGAAAAAAAGAAAGAAATTCTATTTCTGAATGTTACTAACATCTTATATCTCTGTATGGCCTCTGTGTATGCTAACATGTAACACTTTGTTACTCTGAGCAGTTGTTAGGATAAAATAGACCTCTTCTGGTTCACTACCACTCATTTTTCCTTTTTGTCACCTGGAAGTGGTGATCAGGAATGTGGTGATTGAACACATTCCTAAGAAGCATGGGTGGAAACAGGAGGAGAGGGTCCTGGCATGTATTCTGCTGATGGGATGGAGCTTAGTCATTCCTGGGTAGAAGGATGTCAGTGATTCATTGCCTGCTGACTCTACTCTTGTGAAAAGACAGGCAGTGCCCCCAAGAGAAATTCCGAAAAGAACAGAGAGGCAGAGAAATGATTGGCCTCCCACAGTAGGCTCAAAAATTCCAGTTCTCAAACGCTTAAAGCTCTAGACCTCTATCTCCTATAGTTTGAAACCAAGTCCTCCAAAGATAGGTGCCCCGTCATTTCCTTAAAATAATCCCTGAGACTGTACAATTTAAAAAAAAAAAAGTTTATACCACTTAGCATATTTTCTTTATATACGTGGAACTCTTGCTTTTTATAGTCAGACTAATTCATAAACAAAGAATTCTCATAATGCAATTGGCTGCTAGAAACATGTTAGGCTTTGACTAATGAATGAACTTAACAATTCTGCAAAGCTCAGAACATGTCACAGACCCTGAGCATGTTCATCGGACCTCACTCGGAAGCACAATTCTAGAAAGGAAACAATCCCACAGCTGGAATTCGTAAAATGTATGTCATTTGTTCTATTGACTCAGTTCAAGAAAACTCCAGTGCAAAAGGAGAAAGGAAGGAGTAACCCTTGCCAGAAATCCCCACAAGTACTAACAGTAACACTGTACACATTCCAGAATATTTACCCAGAATTCTGTTTTCTGAAACAGTAAAAAAGAGTGTGCCAGGTGATTCTGAGTTTCTGCACAGACATGTGTAGGATACACTACATTTCTCTTTGTGATACAGGGGTAGAGGAAATGCCACTTAGTACTCAGTAGCTGATAGGTTATTCTATATTTATGAACTTCTTATCCATTTGTTCTGAAGTCTAAACAACCTGATATTTTGACAGGGAAGATACTTTTTCTATAGAACGTAGTCAGATGACAAAAAAATTGCAGACAAAATCATCTCCCAGTTTTCAGGATTGCCTTTCCGGATACTTCTACCAGGAAAACTCTTGTAATTAAGTGGTATGTCCCATGAAAATAGTCATGGACCAAAAATGGAAAACACTTTTTATCACCCAAGAGAAGACAAACTCCTAAAATATTATCTTGAAGAGCTTCAAGATATCCTTCAAAAAATAATCAAGTATTTTTTTAGAAAGAAGTGACAGTCAGTCTGTCAGACTACCAAACTACCAGGTAAGTTCAATGCCAGAATAATGACCAGTCTATTAAAACAATTCATTCTCTAGCTTTCATCTTGAAACATGTATAGAAATAAAGTAGGCACAAACTGAGAGGAGGAGTTACCCAAAATGCCTGTTAACCAGAGCACATGTACATAGCAAGTCATTAGTAATTACCAGAAAATGGGTAGTAAATTGGTGGCACATTTTATGCTGAATTTGAGTAATGGGTACTCTAGGGTAAAAACAGTGATATGCTGTCTGAGTTAAGAAAAAAAATAGCCTTAACTTATTTCTCAAGAAGAACCCCCAAGAATTGATAGAAAATATTGACCAAATGCACTCTAATATTTAGTAACTTGATGTGGAAGAGGGAGTAAGAAGTTAAATGTCCTTCATTTTGTTTCAGTGAAATTCTGTACTTAGATTCTCCACTAAGGCACTAAGGAAACTAGTCATAACTTCACTTTTAAGTGCAACCGGTTCCTGAGGAGGTTCACACTAAGCTTTATTTTTTAAGAAAAGTAAAAGCTATAGAACCTGAAAACTAAGGAGAAAGTCCGCCTACAGAAAGAAAAAAAAAAAATCACAAACTAGGTGAGTTGGAAAGAAGGAGAAAAGATAGTAGGCTAAGAGGTAGGAGACAGCTAAAGGAAGTCTTATCTAGTCTTTTAAAAGCCTTTTAAAAAGTCACTTTTTGTGTGAGTGATAATTTTGTTAATGACACAATTACAAAAATAATTCTGTTAATATTTTTAAGTCACTTGAATGCACAGTCTCCTCACCCCTATTTCAGCTTCAGACACTGTAGTGGAATGAAACTCTGATTTGATGTCCCATCCTTTGGGGTGGAATTCACACTGTGACACTTTGTAGCTTTACTGAGCTAGAAAAGATACTTAGTACTCCTGTTTCTTTATCTTCATCTGTTAGTGGCTATATTTCACAGCTGTTGCTGCAGGGGTCAGGGTGCCGGGGGAGGGATAGTGTGAGAAAACACAGCTCAAAGCCTGAGCACCTCATGTGCTCCTATATGTTTGCAGCTTCAGGGTCTGTTTTTCCCTTAGTGGCCCTGTGGCCTCCATGAAGGATGTGGAGTCTAAAACCACTTGCCCTAACTGCCACCTGGTGGCTCCATAAAATAGTTTTAGAATTCTTGGGCAGAGCAGAAGTAGAAGAGGAGAAATTCCTGACACTGAGACGAAAGGGACCATCTCCTTTCCTTTTTGTGTAGAAAGGTGCTGAGAAGCCATCAGACACAGGAGGCATCTAGACATGAAGAAAATTGTTAAAGAGCTGCTATTTGCTATGTCGTAACTACCTTAATCACTTGCTCATGGAAAACTGTTGGGCATTTAGTAGTTCAAGGGAGGCACCACTAGAAGAAAACACTTAGTGGTGATGCCTTTTTCAATGTTGCATGGGTCACACACTCCTAAGGTAAGACAATTTAATTATGCTCCTCAGGTTGAAAAAAACACAAAACATTGTTGTTTTCACATTGCTTCAACAATGTACAGTACCTTACATTCTTTTGGAATTAAGAATTTTTAAAAAAGACCTGTTTAATGCTTATCATGAGTCTTAGAAATACCAGCATTTGCTCATCGTCACAATCTGAATAGAGTATCTAGCCTATTGCACAAATTTAATAAATATGGAAAAAATAAGCTAATCCCCACTTGACAGATGAGGAAATAGAGGCATAAATAAGTTTTGAATATTGCAAAAGATCCTGCAACTAGCAAATGTCAGTGTCAGAATTAAAAACCACCCCTTCTGTCCACAGTGTAATACTCCTTCCGTTGAACTACATCGGCCTGTCTTATGTCAGATTATTTCAAATACTCATCCAGGGGTTACTATTGGCCTAGAGAGAACAGCGACAGAAAACCATGATTACTTCCATTACCATTATGTTAATTACATAGGTCTGTGGACTTTGATTACTTTTACCTAATACCTACTAGGTTTAGGAAAAGCCCTATGCAGCCTAATACACACAGGGTTGGAACATCTATAATTTGAAATGGGAAACTGGACTTAAAAAGCTTCCCACAGTAAGCTTATTTGATTCTTAGATAGTTCTAAGTAAAGAGAGATTAATTTCCAGAAGAAGAGCTCTTCAGAAATTAGTCAAGGAGGCACCTAGGTGTTCAGTCTCAGGGGACATGATATCATACAGGCTGTGTCCTCACGATGGACAGAACCACACTGCAGCACAGCACTGCTGTTACTAGCATCTTACAAGGGAACAGGTCCCAAATTTGTTCCTATCATTCGACCATGCGATTGCTTTTAAGAACTTGAAATACTGATGTGACTTCAGATACATTTAAAAGAATACTCTGGAAATCCCTGCAGCAGACCTTTCATCGTTTCTCTTCAGGTCTCTTTATTATTGTTCCATGTTTCTCTCATCTTACATTGACTCCAAGAATTTGGAACTGGGACTGAACCTTGGTGAATCTTTTTCTAATGATCTCAGTTCCCATTTTCGGGGCTGGTTCAGAGGTCAGAGCCTGTGTGCCATTAGCTGAAGGTCCTACTCTGGTCACTGAACAAAGCTGGGCAGGAATTCCAGGCCCTCTGCCTCCCTGGGCTTTGAGCTTTTCAAAATTATCTGCCTCTCATTTTTCTCTCTCTTCTATTTATCTCCTTTCTGATTTTGTGCACTGACTCCTCCTAGTAAGCTGATGCTTATTTTTCCCACCACTTTGGTTGGTATATATCCATCATTTTTCTACCACCAGCTTCCCTTCCCTCTTAAATGCATTCTTTTTTCTTTTTTTTTTTTCCCCTCTCTCAAGGACTCCTTGGGGCCTCTGTGAACTACAGTCACTAGAGGGCAACATGATCACATAAAGCTGACAAGGACAAGGATGGCCTCCCAGGCTGGAGCCCTTTAGAAGGTACAAAAATAATGTCACAGTGAATCAGAAGTGTGCATCACTATTTACAAAAGGAAGTTTGCTTATATTGACCCTTTTACATAACTCCGGAGAGATGGGTCACGTATGACTGTCTCTATTTTCCCCATGATTTCCTAACTGACTTTCCCAAGGTCATAGAAATAGCAAAACAAAGTACATCTCCCTACTGCATAGTACACCCCAGACATTTTTACCATGAAACCTGAAAATGCATTTCCATCTTTCCATAATTTAAATCTGAAAGTCTTACATCTTTGTAATGCAATCAAACGCAGTCACTAGCAAAACCCCAACATTATTTCATACTATTAAAATACAAAGTGTATCAATCACCACACAATAATTTCCAGTTAGGGAAAATTTGTTTATCATTTCAAGGAAATGGATGTAAGATTTTATAACTGTTCTTCTTTAATATCTTGCCCAGTCATGACAAATTTTATTGCTTTCTCTAGAATTGTTAGGTGTTTTCTAGTTATGCTTGCTTTTTATTTTATATGATTTCTTTGACAAAACACATGCATACCTATTTTTTTCCTTCTTCTATCTGCTATTTGAAGATAAAGAGATAATCATCACGGTTTCCATTATAAAATATCTGATGTTTGAGAGCATGCCATTATTTTTCTTCTCTCTCTGATTGATTGGACACCTTGAATGCAGGCTATTCTCAGATCGGCTGCATTGGTTATTTCCACATACTGTCACCAGCAAGGTGAAAACAGAATCTATTTATAACAGGCAAATCCGTGAAGGTTTGCATTGTCTGACCACTTTCTCAAGCTATTTTCAGTTTTATGTCTTCTCATTCTTTTTTGACAGATCAGTTCCCTACACCTGGTACCTGATGTTGGCAGATGAGAATTCTGTTTCCAAGGAGCCAGGAAATAAAGTCAAACATGGTGGTCATAGAGATGGTTGAGGACGATAGAAGGAAATGAAAGGGGTGGGTGGGAAGGTAACCACAGAGTTAAGCAATATAATAAGGGATAAACTCTCCAAGAATATCTAACTAAGAAGTAAATGGACCATTAAAAAAAATTGAAAAGACAGAAGGTGTGGGCTGGCTGCACGGCTGTAAAGAAGATGGACTTGCCCTGAGGTGGCTGGAGGAGACAGCAGAGAGAACAGGATTTAGACTGGATCAAGATTTCTTCATGCTTTCGGCTTCAAGGGGTTCAGTAAAACATTCATTTTACAAATTAAACCTTGCAGAGAATGAAAATATGTAATAGGGAGTCACACATAATTTTTTTAAATTCCAGTGGCAGCAACATAACTGCCTTCATGTCATTTGTAAGGACAGAGGAAAGGAAGCAGTTAAAACAATGGAAGAATTAAGTTCAAAAAGCTTGGTGAGAACTCCTGAGTCCGTCTTTATTTTTAATCTTTCTTTTTGAAATCTATTTTCCACATAAAGGTAGCACTTTTCAATAATGTGAAGTCAGGCAATATCGGTGTTTATTTTTAGAAACATCGTACATGGAGACTCTTGCGTATAAATACTGCTGACAAGACGCATACGCCTATGCCTGTTTTCTTCTTGGTGGTCTCAAGAAGGGTGTGAGTGTGCTTCCCTACAGACATTTTCATTTAGCTGAAAAGGATGCTTATTGGAGGGGGAAATGAGGCAAATGTATTTTGTAACAAAAATTTGAATGACAGAAAGCAGAGTTGTAAGTGTGAGAATATAAACCTCGTAAATATAAATAAAACACTGAACACTGTAAAGAATGAAATATTGAAGTGTATGCTCAATTTTTCTTTTAGACCTAGTGCTTAAAAAAAAAAAACTATTCTAGCAAAGTCAACACAATAGAGACATGCATGGACTCAAAATTTAGTCTACAATGTCAACAGAAAATGACAAGTGCCCAGTAAGCAGTACCCAGTCAAGTCTGTAGTCAAAGTATTTTTTCTTCCAGAGAAAATAAAACAAGCTATTCCCTAAGAACTTACTATTTTTGCTGTGAGTTATTGTCTAAAAACAATATAACAACAGCTATAATTATATGCCATTCTGGAATAAGAGATAAACTCTCCAAGAATATCTATTTCCATTTATTCATCCATCCCAGCATTCCTAAAAACAGTTTTGCTTAATTATTTTTAATTGTTTGCTAAGATTTTGAAGCACATTTACAAGCAACAACGTACTCTTTCAAAGATAGCTCTTTGTCCATATTTTCAAGCCCACCCCGAGGTTCACCCTCCGTAAGAGGGGGAAAGGAAGCAGGTCCCATTTCTCCACTGTGCTTCAAACCTGGTAAAGCCTTATTTCATCTATCATCCAGGGCAAAACCAAATGCATAGCAGCTAACCATGGCTTTGCTATAGGCCTCCACGTAGCTACAGCTCATCTGAGCTTTGTATCCCAATTTTTTGCAGAAGCAACAATACAATGAACAATATATAGATAAGAAATATATGCATTACCTTTATTTTTATAAGTGGTTAAAAAAATCATTTCTGTTTTTCATGCATCCACAGAGGATATCTTAAAACTCCGTAGGAGGAATGGCTGCGGTGCCACTCTAGGCTGGCACTCTTTTACAGATAAGTCTCATCAATTTTTTTTTCTTTAAATCACGAATTGAGAATCTGTTAGGAACTGTGCTTTGTGGACTGTGATGAATTGCATCTCGCCTTTGCAATTCTTTATGGTCTAAAGCCCCAGGTTTTCCAGCATCCAGAGCCGACACGGATTGGCTCCACCCAAGGGACGCAGGTCCTGGGATTCCCTCCCAGCTAGCAGCAGTGACGTCACAGCGAGCGGCGGGCGGCTCCTCGGCGCGGGAATGGAGCGGGGAGGCCGCGGGGGAGCGCCGGGAGGGGCGTCGGGGGAGTTTCCAGGGAAACACTGCAGCAGATGGCCTGCCTGGCTGAGCCTCCTTGACACAGCTGCAGCGCGGCTGGTGGGAAGGATATTTTTGGAATATCTCTGCTCTTTCAGGTCCAGCTAGTTGTTTTTTTCTTTTCGTCTCCCCCCCCTCCCCTTTAGTCAACATTTTATTTCTCCCCAAGTTCTTCTATTTCTAGAAATGAGGTTTCTGTTTTTGTTGCAATGACATTAGGGAGGGGTACCAAGCCAAGAACCAATGTTACACTCAGGTGTGCCCCCTTTTATTTCACCCCGCCCTCCCCCGTTGTGCGAGCTGTCAAGTGGCTGGTAGAAAGCAGGGGCAAACGTTGCTAAGGTAACGGGATTGAAAACCTGTCTGCAGAAGCAGATGCTTTATAACCTGGGGTTTCCCTCATTTGCATTTAAAGGCTCCCAAGCAAGAGTTTCAAAGCAAGTCCTTGAACAAAGCTGAAAATAAAGTGTGTGTGTGTGTGTGTGTGTGTGTGTGTGTGTGTGTG